>PVKN010006840.1:0-27715 GCA_004027915.1 Capromys pilorides
CACAACATCCTGGCTTCTAAGTTGGATTCAAGATTCGATTTGAATTTTTGAATATTGTTTTGAAATACTTATTTCATTTTTAATTAATATTTAATTAATTTTGTTAATATTGTTGAATTATAATTTTTGTTTTATGATTCATACTGTATCTTTGACTTATAATCTACTTATAAGTCTTGGTATGATATTTTCTCATATTATTAAAAACTTTAAAAAGAAAAAAGGCAAATATATATATACATGTATGTATGTACATATATATATGTATACACAAGAGAGTTAGGATAGACATACAGCTACTTTCACTTAGTTCATTGAGAATAAAAGTTTGTACTAATATTGTTTAGACAAAATATCAAGCCTGCATCTTGTCCTCTGAATAATTACTATGAAGACAACAATATGGGTTGTATTAATTATTGTAGCCACCCGACTAACTTGTTTTAAAATTGTTTCATTGCTTTTGTCTTTTTTCTCATTAAAATGAATTTTAAAAAAGAAATATTCACTGTATTTTTTATCAGACCTGATAAAGACACTTATGAAAGAGAACTTCCAGAACTGCTTCATAAAGTGACCAAGAGTCACAAGTCTATTGGCGCACACCTATAATCCCAGCACTCAAGAGGCTGAGGGACAATGGTCACTGTGAGTTGAAAGCCAGCCTGGATTGCATAGTGACACCTGTTTTGAAAAAGCAAAACAAACATAGAGCGGAGAATGATGGGATAAGTGTGGAACGTGAAGGAGAGTACTGAGGGGAAATAATGACAGTGTGTTTTCTTAACTGTGTTTGTTTTAGAAGATTTTACTATGTTAGTTCACACTGGCCTTGAACTCACTTATGTAGCCTAGGAGGGTCTCAAACTCATGACAATCCCCCTGCTTCAGCCTCCCAAGTGTTGAGACTATAGGTTTAGCCACCACACCGAGTTTGTAATACATTTTTTTAAAATTACACATGCTCCATGTATTTGGGTCATATTTCATATAGTCTTGGATGGCTGCAAGTATGTGCTAGACACTGTTGAGGTCTGGAGAAAAAGAGGAGAAGGCCAGGCAGTGGTGGCCCTGAATGCCCAGCAAAGAACAGTGAACGTTCTCCGAAGGTCCTGAGAGATCTCATTATAATGTTAAGAGTAACTGTCAAAAAATTTCCTGCTTACCCGAATGTACCCTCAGTAGTTTACAGGAATGAACTTTCCTAAATCCTTCACTTTGGGGAACATTCTGTTTAAGAACACTCTCATGAGGCAGACAGGAAGTTAGCCTGACTTTGGAAGTGTTCCAAGAAGGGACTACACTGGGATTGTGGACAAGCCACACCTACTCTCCCTGGACTCAGTTCTGGGCATAGTTCTGCTCAGGGGAAAGTCAGAGATCACTGCCTACGCCTCTGTGTCCACCGCAGCCCAAGGCGTTGAGGGTGGAAGCAGGCAGCATCACTTACCAGAGGAGGGAGTAGCTGAAGCCAAGGATGGAGCTGACCAGGCGGAACTCGGAGGAGAGGCAGGCAAACAAAGGGAAGTGGGCCAGCCCGACTTCGAAACCTCCAATCAGGAGCACGAAGGCTGAAGAGACAAAGCCAGGGAATCTGTGAGCTCCCCTCCTCCCTGGTCTTGGAGGAAGTCCAGGAAAGCTGAGGGAGCTTCATGTTGACTGGAGACAGGGACCTCGGGGCCTAATGCAATGATTAAAAAGCTTCAGTTCAGAGCAGAGAGGAATGTATCAAGGTCATTCCTTCCTTCCTGTTTCAGGCCTAGAGACCCTGCTGGTCTTTATTCTGTGGCAGGCACTGGGCCTGCTCTTGAGATCAAAAAGACTTTCTCCTCACACTTGTTTAGCTCATAGTTGGACAGGCGGAGACAGACCCCAGAAGTGAGAAAGTTAAAATGGCTAAGAGTGAAGTGTCCCAAGTCACCATTAGCATCACAGAGGTGACAAGATGTGTGCTCACTCTCCCTATATGACAAAAGTCCTACTGATTCTGCCATTCATGAGCTCTCAAATTTAGAAACATCTAATCATGCAAGGTGACTTTTACTGTCTATTTTAAGCTGGGTTCTGGGCCAGGCACTAGGCACACGAGGGACAAACCAGGTTAATACTTTGAGACAATCACCATCCAACAGGAAAGCCAGGTGGCTAAGACACCTGCAACAGGAGCACATTGGACCTGCTGTGGGGACACAGAGAATAAGCTCCAGGGCAGGGGATCAGTGAAGGCAGGACTTTGTAGCATGGAAAGAAGCAGGGAGGGAAGGACCTTTCTCACTGGAAGGATACAGGATGGGTTATGACTGGTCAGTGTTTGGGAAATGTGAATGCTGGAGGCCCAATTGGAGAGAGCAAAAAGAAATTTCTGTGAGAAGAACAGGTGTAACATGTTCATCTCCCTGAGCCCCCCTTTGCCCTCTGCATATAAAAGCAGGCCTAGCAGCTGGGAACATCTGCAAGTCTAGGTGACAAGACCTATTGGATAGCAATATGTGAGTAATGAAAGCAAAGGCAAGGTAAAAGGGCATCCAAAGGCCCAAGAACTGAAGAACTGTCAAATACGTTGTAGGGACAGGAGGTCATAGGGACAAGAATAAAATAGGATCTCATTTGAAGAAATTAATAGGAAGTCATAGTAAAGATAGCTTTCTGTGCCGAGAGAGAGAGTGCACAGACCCAGGGAGGCACCAGGTCACTCAATGAATATAACATAGCTAAATGGAAATCAAGAACTTAAGGATTAAGCAATGAAGAGACAGCAAGCAGAAAAGTTAGGAAACATGGCAGGGGCAAAACCATGTGCTAATATTAGACAATGGTCCTAAGTATCTCCAACAGATTTTTAACACTGAGGATAGCAATGTGTAAAACTAAAGCCGTGCTTGGAATGCCTGTCATTCTGGTCTTTTAGATATGCACTGCTTCTAATGGCATATCAGTTATTGCTATACACTCTCTCTCAAGTAAATGTTGTTTAAAAAAAAAAAAGATAATAAAAGAGAATAAGAGACAAGGAAAAAAAAGAAGTTACCTGGAAGAGTGGACAGGAACGTGAAAGCCCACATCTGATAAAATGCAAAGGAGATAAGGAGATAAGGAGCAGCCACCTAAGGATTCTTATTTAGTATATAAAACAAACATGTCCTTTTTACTTATTCAGTGACTCTAATCCTATAAGACATTCCACACATATACTTATCCATCACAAAAGGATATGAAGAAATCAGGCAGCCAGAAAGAATGTAGATAGTGGTGCCCAGGTTAGGATCAAGGACAGCTAGAGAGCCAATCAGATGGTGACAGCTTCCCAGTGGCCACATGGAGGATGGGAGAAATCACTAGTCCTAAATAAAAAGGAACTGAAGACAAACATCCACAGGTATTCACTTCTCATGCACCCTGCTCTTCCAGGACAACTGTCTATCTTCTTTTCGTTTCCATCTTTTCCCAAAAAGACCATCTACTTTCATTTTGAATTCTGCCTCTTTAATTCATTACTGAAGCCAAGAGTCCTGGAAGTTGCGTGTTTCAAACAAGCAATCGTGCATCCATCCCACTGTGCTACAACAAACCCACAGGCATTTGAACCTTGGGAACTAGCTATGCTAAAATTAAAGACACAAAAAGATGTTTAGCATCATTAGTCACTGAGCAACCACAAAGCAGGACAATAAGATAATACTTCATCCCCTGTAAGATGGACAAAGTAATAACAAAAAAAGTTGGCTAGGATATGGATAATTGGAACCTTTGCATATTGCTATTGGGAATGTAAGAACAACAAAAGTGCAGTTATTGTGGAAAGCAATGTGGTAGCTTCCCCCCAAAATATAACACAGCTTTGACCCAGTAAATGATCCTACTGCTAGGTACATAACTAAAAGAAGTACAAGCAGGAATTCAGACAGTACTTGTACTAAAGAGTTCACTGAAACATATAATTGGTAAAAGATGAAAACACTGCAAGTGCCTATCAGTCATTGAATGGACCAGTAAAATGTGGCATGTAACCATAACAGGGTACTAGCCAGCCAGGAAAGGGATGAAATGCTGACCCGTGCTACAGGGTGGATGGTCCTTGGAAACAGGATACTAAGCAAAAGAAGCCAGACACAAAGGGACAAATATTGTAGCTTTACACTTAAAAGAAATATCTCAAATTGTCAAATTAATAAAGATACAAAATAAGTTAGAGGTGATCAAGAACTAGGAGGAGTAATGGAAAAATAATTATTGCTTCATGGTTAAAATTTAAGTTTGGGACGATGAAGTGGTTTTGAAAATAAATATTTGCAATGATTGTCTTGCACAACCCTGAGAATATAATTAATGTTACTGAGCTGTCTATTTAAAGTACTTATGTTATGCTTTATCACCATATAACAGTCTCCTTTTTTCCCCCTCACTTTTATGTATTTGGTACAGGATCTCACTATGCAGCTCAGACTTGTAGTGATCGTCCTATTTTCAGCTTTCCCAGTGTTGGGATTACAGGCATGCACCACCATGCCCAAACTCGGTCACCAGCTCAGCACACCCCAGGGCTGAAGCGACTAGAGATTGAACCCTGGTCCCTGTGCTTGCCAAAGCAGGCGCTTAGCATGCTGAGCTATCTTGCCAGACCAGTACCACAGAATACTCTTTTTAAAAAAGGAACACTACCTCAATTAGCTTGAGACTATTTCAATGAACTAACAAGTGCATAATTGGAATTATTAAGTAAGAAAGGAAAAGAAAAAATATTTAAAGAAACAACAGCCAAAATTTTAATACATTTGAAGAAAAGTAAAATGCAGAGATCCACTCAATAAAACTGAAGCACAAGAAACATGTAGAAAGTTGCTCCAAAGCACAATATAATATAATTTCTCAATATCAGTGATACAAAAAAAATAGATTTTTGATTCTCAGACAAGGATATTTGATTTGATTATTTGCATTCAGTATTGAACTGGAAATTCTATCTTGTGTAATTAGGTAAGAAATGGAGATAAAAATTGCCTAAATTGGAAAGGAAGAAATAAGACTGCCTCTTGGGGAATACAATAGAATATTCTACATAGGAAATTCATAGAATCTGCAAAAAAGCTACTAGAAGTAATAAATGAATCCAGCAAGGTTACAAGATTTAAGATCACTATATATACATGAATCATTTCCATGTTCTAGCAATGAAAAATCAAAATTAAAACAGAAAGTATAATATATAATATATCTGACAAAAGATAAAACTACAAAACTCTTGAGGGAAATTAAAAGTCCTCTAAATAAATGGAGAAGGGGCTGGGGAGATAGTTCCATGGCACAAGTGCCTGCCTGGCAAGTGCAAGGTCTTGAGTTCAAACTCCCGTCCCACAAAAAATAAGTAAATAAGTAAATAAATAAATGGAGAGATACCCTGTGTTAGTGGATTAGAAGAGGAAATGTTATCAAAATGACAATTCTCTCAAATTAGTCCACAATTTCATACAATAACAATCAAAATCCCAGCATTTTTTGGCTGAAGTTTAATCTAAAATTCATTTAGAAATGCAAAAGACCTAGAATAACAAAAATAACATTGAAAAAGTAACATAGTTGCGGGGCAAACATCACCTCTTATAAATATCTCATAATAAAGTCAGTATGGTATTGGTGCAAAGATAAACAAACAGGTCTGTGGAACAGACTGGGTGGTCCTTAAGTAGAATCGTACATATGCAGGCAACTGGTTTTCAGTAGAGATACAAAAGCAATCAGTGGGCAAAGGATAGTTGTTCACAGCAAATAGTTTGGGAACACTTTTATTTGGTTATCCAAAGCCTAAAAGAACTTCATTTATATTTCACACTAATGCAAAATAAATTTTGAGATGTATCAGGTATAAATATAAAATTTAAGATTATAACAATTCATAAAAGCAATAGGAGAAAATCTATGAAGCTTCAGCTTAGGCAAGGATTTTTTGTACGATGCCATAAAAATGACATATAAAAGAAAAAACAGATTTTATTAAAATCAAAGATGTTAGCCTTTCAAAAATCTGTTAGGAGGATAAAAGTTCAAGCCATAGATAAAAAAAGATATATACAACTCAATTCATATACCTGATAATGGACTTACATCTAAAATATAAAGGAAAACTCCTTAAATATAATAGAAACACAGTTTTTGAAAATAGGTAAATGATCTACACCAGCACTTACCAAAGAATGTATAAGAATATCAAATAAGCAAATGAAAATATACACAACATCATAGTCAGTATGAACATACAAAACGGTACCATTACATACCTACCTAAAATTAAAGACTGATCATACTGTGTTTTAGAAAGGATGTGGGGGAAAAAAAAAAAAAGTGGAACTCACACTGTTTGATATCTAAAAGTGACACAGTGACCTGGGGGAAATAACCTGAGTTTGTTTAAAAGCATTTTTTATGAGATTATCTGTATGACCCAGAATTTCCACTTGTGGGTATTTACCAAGAAAAATGGAAGTGAAGATGCATATAAAGACATATGCAAATGTCCACAGCAGGTCTCGTCACAGTAGCTGATGTGGAGATAAATTAGATGTCCTCTAAGAGATGACTGAATAAACAAACTGTGACATAACCATATAGCAGAATGCCACTCAGCAATAAAAAGATAAATTCCTGATGTATAGTAAACATGCGCTAAAAACTATGCTGAGTAAAAGGAGCCAGATTCCCTTTCTAAGAACAAAAAGAAAACTGAGGACATCCTATTTGATTTCATTTATATAAAATCTTGGAAAATGCAAACTACTCAGATAAGTGATTGCCTGGAGATAGGGTAGTGGCAGGAGATGTAGGAAAGGAGAGACTACAAAGGAAATAAAGAAACTTTTGAGGTTGGACTAGCAAGTTAGCTTGGCAGACTAAGCACTTGCTTAGGCAAGCCCAGGGACCAGGCTTTGATCTCCGGCACCACATGCTATGCTGGCCTTGACCCCAAGCATGCTGAGCCAGCTAGTCTGAGCTGCACAGTGAGACCCTGTACCAAATACAAAACAGCTGTCTCAATTATTGCAATGCTTTCATGGGTATAAATTTTTGTCAATCTTAAAATATACTTCTAGTGTATAGTGATGTATCATATTAGTTTTAATTTACATTTTCTTAAAGACTAATGACACACCGGTATACATTTGATCACTTAGCCTTATAGCCCATGAGAGGGAACTGGGTTGCATTGAGGACTCTGGAATTGTAGAAGAGATCATTGGTGCATTTCACAAGATTTACCCCTGATTCTAGAGAACCCTGTGGTCTCTAATAGCAAGAATTTCCATGGTGACATTCCCAACAGATGTGAGGCAAACCTAGTACCTTGGGCCCACGGCGGGACCTGCAGGGGCTGGTAGCCTTCTGAGAACAAGAACATGACCTTATTGGCTGTGGCCCCAAAGGCGATTCCATAGGACCATCGGTTACTAACAGTCCCCACGAAGTCCAGAGGCCTGTAGGCAACAGAAACAGCTTGTGAGGCCAGAATATGACTGGGAGACACCATTTCCACAGATTGTTTTCAAAATAGCTTTCCCACCTGGAAGAGGAATCATGAGATGGTGAACATTTTTATTGCAACTGAATTTTCTGAGGCCCCCTATGGTAGGTCTAGAGCCAGGCATGGATTTAAGGCACTGAAGTGAGGAAGACAGAATTCTTCCCCTAGAGGAACTCCACATATAATAGGGGATATAGCAAGGATGCTAGTAGCTATGACCCAAAGCAAAATGGGACAAGCCAGGTCCATAAGACACCAATGGTATGACTTGACAAATCAAAGCCAAGAACATGGTCCACACAGATTGGGACATCCTGCTCCACACCCAAATCATCCTATGAGAATTTTTCCTTCTAATAATTTTGAGGAGAGGCTGGGTATCATCTATGCAGCCACTGTGTGATTAAAGGTGGTAATGAATGCTATGCCATCCCAAAACGTGCCACCTGGCATTGAATTAAAAACATTTTTTAAAAAACCCAACAGACAAAGGGCCAGCCTGATAGCTCAGCAGATTAAAGCACCTGCTTAGGCAGAATGCAGTGCCCGGGTTTGACTCCCCAGCGTGCC
This sequence comes from Capromys pilorides, assembly GCA_004027915.1. Taxonomy (NCBI): domain Eukaryota; kingdom Metazoa; phylum Chordata; class Mammalia; order Rodentia; family Capromyidae; genus Capromys; species Capromys pilorides. The sequence continues at coordinate 8,081 of PVKN010006840.1, forward strand.
ATGACAGCCCCGCCTCTGTGGTGTGTTGAGATAGCAATTGAGACTGAGCACAGTGGAACGTGCATGCCTGTAATCCCAGTACTTGGAAGGCTGAAAACAGGAGAATCACCCCAAATCCAATCTACATAGTGAGACCCTGAAGTCCCTATAGACTCTGTCCTAAATACAGAGGGGGGAAAACAAACAGCAGACACAAGACCACTCTGATCTTCATGCTATTTCGGAAAAAAAAAAAAAAAAAAAAGATGAAGGCAGACATGATAGCACACACCTGTAATTCCAGCCTTCTGGGAGGCTAAAACAGTAGGATTGCAAGTTGGAGACTTCCTGGGCAACAGTTAGCAAGACCTTGTCTCAAAATAAAAAATAAAAAGACCAGATATGTACCTCCACATGAAGACCTTGAATTCAATCCCCAGTATTCAAAAAAGAAAAGCTGCTAAAGCCCATGAGATGATATCCTATATGAACAATGCCTTTCTAGTTAGGGGGAAAATAATATCCTTGTAATTGAGCATGGGGAGTTGAGATTGAGAATTCTGCACAGATTTTACTAAAACAATTTACCCCCAATCTCTCCACATCATTTAATTACTTTTTCACAACTTTTTGTCTAGTTCAATGTGTATAGGTTTAACTTTAACACCATCTTTGGATTTTCATTTTCTTATGAGGCTGTCTGGGTCATGTAAAATTTACTGTAAATATAGTTGAAAGCTTTTCTCCTGCAGACCTGTTTTATGCAGATTTAATTCTCAGGCCCTGCTGGAAAACCTGGCCTATGAGGGCAGAGGTGAAATTTTGCCTCCCTTCTAGGAGCATGCCTTCCTGGCTACTGTGGCCTGGACTGTGGTTCACCACCTGATTTGGGATGAGTCAGGCACAGATTCAATCATGTATTTTGGGTTTGTGATCCTGAGTGTATGAGTCAGATGGCTGGTAAAGATCTGGTCTGCAAATTTGCACTGACGCTAGATCAGAGTCAGTGCTAGAGGAAAGCCAAGGTGATAGAAAAGCACAGGTCCCAAGTCAGACAGCAGAGACGAACATGGCAACTTGGCACAGGGGTGGAGGGGCTGCTAACACAGAGAGCAGAAGAGAAAGAATTAGTCTCTCCTACAGTCTCGTTTCTAGAGAGCCAGTTCCCATGGGCCTTTGTTTCTGGGAAATATAAGCAATTTGATTAAAGAAAAAAAGTATTCTTTTCTTGTACAAAAGCAGGAGTGGATATGTATTTTTTTCTAACCAAGAGTATTTTATTCACATCAAAGTTAGCAATTGCATTTGGGAAAAGAGAAAGCTTTTCCAACCCTGAAAATTGAACTTAGGGCCTTAGTGACCATGTAGATGGCCAAAGAGCAGGACCTTGCAAGCAGGGAGTCCCACTACTCACAGCCATCTTCTTCCATAAAGCTTGGCTCTAGGAAACCTCTGTGATCACCCACCGCCACTCAGCAGCCTACTCTTGGTTCCTCAGTGCTTCACCCATGCTCTGTCTCAGCACCTCCCTTCACCTCACCACACACTTAGGAGATGATAGCCTCCACTGCGGTGGAGCTTAACGGGCCTTGGGAAGGGTCTGTGCTCAGTGCAAGTTTGTAGACATGCATTTTGAACTGAATTCCAGTCAAGACCTCACCTACACCAAGCCCTGTGTGAGACTCAGTTAATACACTCTTTAAGACAGAGATAGAAACCTCTATTCTGCTCATTATATAGTCATTGTAAGGAGCCACTGAAGAGATATACAGTGTTATACAGAGGTGATGGGTGAAGATGTTAATTCAAAATTACTAGGAAAAGCAAGAATTTTGATGGGAAAGTGGCTAGAGAGCAAATCAATTGTATCATGATCAACTTAATTCAAAGAAGTTTAATGTAATTGCTACAGAGCTCCTACTTCTTTCCAAGTTATGCACTAGTCCCTACCTGTGGAATACTCAGCCTGGAGTCTTAGGATCTTTTTCCAACTGCCTCAGTCTTTTTTCTTTGTCTCGACCAGTGCCAGTCCTGGCATCCTGGCTTTGTCTCCCTTCTCCAGAACCAAAGATTGAGATCCCAGAATGTCTACATATCATGACACTGGAGGAATCAGAGACTGTCAAATCAATCTGGTTTGTCACTTATGGCTTGGTGGCCTTGGGCAAATTTTTTACTTCTTTAGACCTGAATTTTCTCATCCACCATATAAGGATAAAAATTTACATTGTGTTGCATTGGCAAGAGGGTTTATGAAGCTAATCCATGAGAGGCAAATGGCTCTGGATCTAGGCCATGGATGTGTGCAGTAAATAACTCTGTGGTGGTGACAATGATTATCATGATGAGGGTGATGGTGTTAGGGCAATGAGGCAGATTAATTAGAACTGAAGAATAGTATAATGAGGTATACAGAGATTCTAAACAGAGGTAGCAGGGCTGTGAAAGTCCCCAACCCTGCAAGATTTGGTGCATAGCTCATGGTGCCATTCCAACAAGAAGCTTCCTGCCATGAGTCCCAGGAGTTATCTTCCTCCCATTTCCTAGGTGGCCAGTCCTGAGTGGGGAAAGACCCTTTTTACAGTGGCCTGACTCTCTGTAAGGACTTCATTCACCTCTGGGCAGTCTCAGGTGCTGAGGGTAGCAATGTCTTAGAAGCCCATGCTGCCTTCTCAGAGCTTTGTCTGGGTTGAAGAGGGAATGGGCAGGGTTACACATGGTTGGGAAGAGCTACATGGCTTTCTGATTGGCATTGGCCCTAACCACAGGGTACCCCCAAGCTGTAGGGACTGATGCTGACTCAACTCACACGATGATTCCAAAGTGATTGCCCAGGAGGTAAATGGTGTCATCTTTCTGTTTACGGTGAGCTTGCCTTTGGAGGAAGGACAAGACCAAAATGATGAGAAACTGTAAGAGAAGGGGAGCACGTTAGTGGGCTGTCTATCCTCAGCCTGGCCCTCACAGAAAGAGGATATGCAGGTGAGAAGAATGCTCGGGATGTCCAAGACATTTCCATTTCAGAATCATGGGCTGGCTACATACGTGTGAGCTGCCAGAACTTTTTTCTTTTGGTACTGGGTATTGAACTCAGAACCTTGCACTTGCCAGGCAAGTGCTGTGCCACCGAGCTGTATCCCCAACCCTGCCAGGATGTTTTGTATTGAGGTTTCCCTTTGTGTTACTCTGATCAGGTTCAAATAAAACCTTTCACACATTCTACCCAGAAGGCACTCCTAACTTTCCTGAACCTTGGTTTCCTCATCTGTGAAAAGACAATAATATGTTATGCTGCAAATCTTTCTCTGCAGGGATTCTGGGGATTCAGTTGTGTTCTCATGCCCTTGATAGGCTTTCTTTTTAACAGACATTTCTTGAAATCTGTCTACAACTGATGTCTTCATCTCTTGGCCTCTCACTTGCTCCTTAACTCCTTTAATCTAGTTTCGACCCTATCACCCCCACTGAAACTGCCATGCCCAGCGTCACTACCAGCAGTCTCATTGCTCACTCCAATTACAGTTTACAGTCCAATCAGCATGGTCTCTCAGCAGTCTGTCTCTGTGATGAACACTTCCAGCTCTCAGAAACACTCTGCCCTTGGCTTCTGTTGGCCATGAACCCTGTCTTTCCTCCACTGCCATTCAGTCTCCTTTGCTGCATTCTTTCCCAGCTCTTAGTTTAGGGCTTCTCCTGGGTCCAACCAAGGGACACTTTTCTTTGTTCCTGGTCTTTTTCTCCTTGTTGGCCCTCATCTATGTCCATGCTTTTAATGATCCTCAATAGATAGAGGTCTCATAAACCTGTCTGCACCCCAGTCCCTGCCCACATGTATGGAACAGGACAACTACACATTTGGCATTTTTTTTCTGGTATTTTGAAAGCATTTCAAGTTTCATATGTGTTAAATGAAGCTCACAGTTTTCCTCCCTGCCCTGTTTCTTCATTGACCCCAAAACAGGATCTCTTCTAATTTTCTATAAGGAGTGAATCGCAGGCACCTTCCTGCTAGTTGTGCAGAAGCCTAGAACCATCCTCGGCCTCTCCCTCTCCTTAATCATCCCACTCGACCCACTGTGAACTCCTACTACTTCATTTCTTGACTCCTGTCATTTAGGATGAGCTGGAGCCACCTGTCCCCAGGCCCTGTGACAGTCTCCTAGTTGGTCTCCCAGCCCTTCCCTTGCCCATCTCCAGCCTGATCTCTATGTTGAGCAAGAGTGAGCTTTTAAAAACACAGATCTGATCACACCACCTTCAGGCTAAAAATACTTCAATTACTTTCCATTGTACCTGTAAAGAAGACAAAATCCAGCACAGAGCCCCACAGGGCTCTTCTTGGACTGGGTCTCCTGCCTTCCCAGACTCCCCACATCAGCCATGCTGGCTGTAATTCCCTGCACCCTCATGCCTCCTCCCTCCACAGGAGTTTAGCAAGGCTCTCTCCTCTGCCTCAGATGTTCCTTACGATAACTTACAGCAGACTTGGCTCTATCTCTGTTTTCTCAGAAAGTCAGTCTCTCTCTCTCTTTCTCTCTCTCTCTCTTTCTTTCTTTCTTTCTTTCTTTCTTTCTTTCTTTCTTTCTTTCTTTCTTTCCTCTCACTCCCCTACAAGCCAGTCACCCTATTAAGCCCTTAAAATCTTTCTTCTTCCTGTACATGTGGTGGACAGCGTGAGAAATTTGAGCCAAAGTTTAGAAGGAAGTTCAACTGGGGCTTCCCTTTGACATAATGAGGTATCTTTGGGAGCTACTCAGTTTCTCTCTCTGCTCCTGTTATGCTTGTATGTAGATGTAGGTATTCCCCCACAGTCACATGTGCTCCTAGGGCAGGCTAGTAGGAGCTGGCTGGATCTAGGGTGGGGTGTGTGACACTGGGATTAAGAGCGTATTGTACCAAATTAGTCCACTGGTTGACTTAGTGTAGTTCTGGATGTGGATAATGGGAAGGCCAGCCCTGAGGGTGGGTGGCACACCTGACAGGCTGATAGGCTAGATGGGACGAAAGGGCAAGGGAGGCTTGCTGCTTGCTGCCTCCTCCCTGCTCTTCCATGGTCCTTTCTGCTCTATAGTGCCCCTCTGCCGTGCAGCACTGTTGGAGGCAGCTGATTATGGACTAAAACTTCTACAGACTGTGAACTGAAATAAACCTTTCCTCTTTTAACTTTTAGGGGTTTGGTATTTCGTCCCAGCAATAAGACAAGTAACTCAGAGACCTCCTCTCCCTTTACTTACTGATGGGATAAGGGAGTAATGCAGAAAGAGCTCCTTGTTCACTGAACTGGTGCAGGTGACATTTAGCTGCTCCGTGCTGAAAGAAATGGCAAAAGAAAAAAAAAATCACATTTATGTAATCAGTCCCAGCTGGGTGTAATAGCACATAACTGTAATCCAGCTCTCAGAAAGCTGAGACAGGAGTAGCACTGCGAGTTCAAGACCAGCCTGTGAGTTCAAGACACAGTGAGCTCAAGACCAATCTGAACTATATAGCTGGACCCTATCTCAAACAAACAAACAAAAAAACAACGTAAAACAGAAACAACAACATGTAATCAGCTACTGCTGTGGTCACTGACTCTTCAGCCCTGGGTGTTACTGTTAGGAGGCATTGTCTTAAAGCCCACTGTCTTAGTTACTCTTCTCTCATTGCTGGGACAGATACCCAACACTCAAAATGAAGGAAGGAAAGGTTTATTCATCTCACAGTTACTGGAGGTTTCAGTCCATACTCAGCTGGCTCCAAGACAGAGCAGCACATGACAGAGGGCAGCCTTTCATGGCAGCAGGCAGCTAAGAGCAAGAGACCAAGCAAGAGAGAGCAGCAGCAGCTCAAGCAGCTCACTTTTCTTCCTTTACATGGAAATGCAAATCACCTGCCCCTGGGGAGGTGCAATACCCACATCCACAATAATGAAGCACAAATTCCAGAAGCTGCCCTGTGACTGCAGGAGGCTTTTGGAGGACACCTATACAACACCTATACACAAACCATAACATCCACTAAGACCGTATGATCTTTTCCAGCTTTGTTTCCTCTGAGCCAGGGCTGCTTACCTATTGCATGTTTTCCTCAAATGGATTAATCATTTTTTAATTTCTTTTAACAGCTCAATTATTTAATCCAACTTCCTTGATACATGAAACTAACTCCACCATTTTCTTTTTCAAAATTAGCACATGTTTGCAGTTCATGCAGTTTGTAGTCATCTTGGGGAGTGAGTACACGTACATAATGCAGCTTGATTGGTTTTTAAAAATCCCTTTCCCCTTCACTTCTTTCCCTCCCTCTTCTAAATCTCATTTTTTCCACTTTCGTCCTTGTTGATATTGCTAATCTTTTTTATTTTGTGCAGGGTCTCACTACACAGCTCATAGAGATCCTCCTGTTTCCTGCCTCCCAAGTGCTGGGATTACAGGTGCGCACCACCATGCCCAGACTCTATATTGCTAATCTTGTCTCATGTTTATGTCATATAATCTTTACATCTACTGTAGTTCTTAGGTTCCTGTACATGGCATATCTTTATTCTACTTATTTTATCATTCTCTCTCCTCTTCCTTTTCTTTTGATGACAGAGTTAGAAGCAGATTGAAGTTCTGCAGACGCCAATGCTTATATAATTTAGCTGTTCCCTTTAAATAAAACCACAAAAATATTAGTTTTTCATAATTTAAGGAAATCATATGATGCATGACTTAACTGGCATCCTTCTCACCCTTCCAGAGCTTTGGAAAGGTCTTGCATGAGTGAGGGATCCTCAGACTGAGGCCTAAATAACATCAAAGGAAAACAGTCTGTGGGCAGGCCTTTCCCTGGCCAGGGTCAGGATGGGCCAGCTGGGCTGTGGGTGGGGAGAGGCGATCACACTGCACCCTGCAGACCTTGTCCACCGCAGTCTTGCCGTCTGTGGGATAGGACTGGCAGGCCCTCCTGTCTGAAACAGGGAGCAGTAGTTTGGTGGCTTCTGCTTGGAAGATCACTTCCTTCCTAGTGCTCTTGTACACCTTGTTCTCCTCACTCTGACTTCTACAATGTCACCACAGCCCAATCTACACACTTCCAGATCTTTTCACCTGCTGATCCTGACACCCACGGCATCCATGTGGCCAGCTGCTGGGATTCCTTCCCTGGCCAATGACCATTGTTTTCTCTGAAGTCTGAGGGAAGAGCACTCCTCCAAGCAGTCCAGGAGCATGACCCATTTCCCGGCAATTCTTCAGAATGCCAGTGCCCCATGATTAAGTCCAAACCTAGATAGACCTGGTACATCCAGTCAGTGACAGGGAACAGGCAGGTGAGCCTCAGGTTGTTAGAAATGCAATAGGGCTCAAAGTCTGCTCTCAGGAAAGGAGTCTAAACTCATGCTTACTATAATTCTTGCCATATACAATGGCAGGGAGGAAGAAAGGCATAAAGGAAGGAATACCATAGCCACACTTGCATGCAAGAAGGGTATCTATCAGGGTCACAGAAACTAATAGACAATCCTGAGCAATGGGGAGCACCTGGAACTAGAGCAAAGACAAAAAGCACCAGCAACCCAGCCACGGGGTTTTGGACCATACGGCAAGTATTCCATGCCCATAGTACAGGAAGCAGAGAAAGAGTGCTGCCAGAATAGCACACACAGAAGGATAAGCCCGGGTCCTATAAACTCAGCCAGAACACAGGATGTTTTTTGCCCAAGCCCTAATTATTTGCTTACTGTCCAGGGGCAATGAGGGTCATGTGTTCAGGAAATAGAGTATATGGGTCCCAGAGAGTGGCAGACTCCTAGATGGCAGAATCACTGGTAGGCACCAGGACTTGGGCAACCAGGGGCCAGATGCTGAGGAATCTCATAGCACTTTTAAGTAGAAATGGGGTCAGAGTAAAACTGCTTCTTAAAAATTTAATAAAGAGCCTTCCTTCCTACCTTCCTTTCTCTATCTTCCTCTTCTTCCCTCCCTTCCTTCTTCTTATTATGTTTTCTTTCTTCTCTCCTGCCCCCATTCTTTTGTGCTCAGATGACTGGCATGAACAGCTACACCCTTGCTTCCCAGACCATTTCATTTGTCTTGCTTTGTGTTAACCCTCTCCAGCCTAGCCTCTCACCCTTCACAACAGCTCCAACTACAGACTTTCATGACCAAGCCTGGCCCACCCACCTTCTCTTCTTCTCTCCCTCTCTCTGCTAGTTTTGTTTTCTGTTTACCCTGCACACCCAGCCTCCTGTGCCCAGTATCCTGTGCCCAGCCTCCTGTGCCCTGCCTCCTGTGTCCTGCCTCCTTTGTCCTGCCTCCTGTGCCTGGCCTCCTGTGCCTGGCCTCCCGTGCCCTGCCTCTTGTGCCCTCCCTGCCTCCTGTGTCCTGCCTCCTGTGTCCTGACTCCTGTGTCCTGACTCCTGTGCCCTGCTTCCTGTGCCCTGCCTCCTGTGCTCTGCCTTCTGTGCCCTGCCTCCTGTGCCCTGCCTCCTGTGTCCTGCCTCCTGTGTCCTGCCTCCTGTGCCTAGCCTCCTGTGTCCTGCTCCACCAACGATACTCAACCCAGCGAACTCTGAACTGTCTTCAGCCAAGTATTTGTTTTCCATCGATTTGTAAATCTGTGCTGCACCCATTTCCTCTTGTTCATGCACCCAACCTTACTGGAGGTTGAATCCAGGGCCACACTTCTCTGGAGCCAAGTTTCCCAGCCATCTTTCTTCTCTTCTCATCATCTTTCTTTTCCTTTCTTTTTCTTTCTGTGGCTCAGGCTGGTGTTGGATTTGTGATAGAGCCCAGGCTGGCCTCCTGGCTCAGCCTCTGGGGTGCTGGGATTGCACATGCGTGCCGGCACACGGCATACTTTCTCTTTCTGTTTCTCTCTCTGGCTTTGAACGGGTTTTGCACCACAGCAGCACCACACATGAGTCGTTCTGGGATTTTGTAGACAAAGTTTCACTGCATTTTGCAGGATGACCTTGAACTGGTGGTGTTCCTGCTGCACCTCCAAAGTAACTGGGATTACTAGCATAGGCCATAGGTACTGGGTGGGCATGTGTTCTAATGAGGAGGGAGGAAGCTTTTCTTTTCTTTCTTTTTTGTTTTAGTGCTATTGTTTTGTTGCACTACATATTTCTCATTGTGCATGGCTCAGAATTTCTGTAAAACTACTTTTTTATTATGTTTTTTGGGAGGTCTTTTTTTTTTTTTTGAGATAGGGACAGGTTTTCTCTATGTGGTCCAGGCTGGCCCAGGGTACCAGTCAGCTGGCCTGGAACTTTGGATGATCCTCCTGCTTCATTACAGGTATATGCCAACATACTCATCCACAATTACTTTTTTAAAAACGTGGACTTTTTCATGTTGTTAATGCTATAAAACATCAAATAGTTTTCTTCTTCCAGGTAGAAGTTCTGATGCTAACTAACTAATACACAAACTTGTTCCTTCTGTTACTTACAGATTGACAGAAAAACAATCTTTTAAACATTACGTAAGTTCCAGGGCAGGCAGGCTGGATGGGGGGCTTGTTGTTTGTTTGCTTATGTTTGCAGTTTCCTGAGACAAGGTCTCTTTCTGCAATCCAGGCTGCTTTGGCACGCACTGTGGAGCTCAAGCGGGCCTCGGACTCCTGGGGAAACTTCCTGCCTCAGCTCCCTAGTGCTGGGATGACATGTGCCATCACACCTGGCTCAAAAGTTGAAATTTGAAATCAGAATCTGACAAGTATGATAAACTTCACAATGCTGATGTTGGTGTGGGCTCGGGAGTTAGTCCTAGGTGTGTATCCTACTTCTGCCATTTTCCATCTACCCTCTCCCATTTGTTTTGGCTGATCATTTAACTTAGGTGGGCTTCAGGCCGCATATCCATAGAGATAACCCTAACACAGCCTGAGAACATTTCTACCATGGCTTCCAGCTGCCTCTGGTCTCTGGCTCAGAAGGTGAAGTCACCTTGCTTGTGGTTTTTGTTTTGTTTTGTTTTGGTGTGGTTTAGTTTGGTTTGGTTTGGTTTGGCTGTGTGTGTGTGATGTTGAAAACAAAAATGAAGAGTGTGAGGAGAAATTGGCTCTGCACAGTGAGCTTTGGGCAAGTAAAATAAAATTGATAAGCAAAGGAGTTTTCTTATGCCAGGATACAGGACCACATCTAATTCTTTCTGATGGATGGCTCTGCTGGGCAGAGTCTCCATGGGGCCCATTTCCTCTGTGGAAGGGCTGAGCTGAGTGGTAGTCTCTTAGTAACAGGTGAGCTCAAGGAAGATCCACAGGTGTTCTCCAGATAAGGAAACCAGAGGCACTAGATCTGAGCCCCTTATTAACCTCCATCTCCAGCAGTCACTGTAGTAAACAGACAGCACATATAAAAGAATCCACCCAAGTGAGAAGGGCCGTGGGATCCAGTCCCATACTGCCTCCTGTTGGGCCCAGGGCTGCCTTGGTGGATGTGCTGAAACTAGAGGGCCCAGCCATCCTCCTAACTATAGAGGTCTGCCCAGCACTGAGAGTGGTGGAAATGTGCCCATGACACTCTCTTAGGCAAAATAAAATAAAATATTATGAAGTGAATTGTGAAGAGTGGCCATCTCTGGGTGGAACTGGATGCCATTCTACTTTCTTCTTCTTTGTGTTTTTCTGACTTTCCCAGGTGCAGTACAATAGGTGTGTTACTTGACAACTGCATACCTTGCCTCAGAAAGCATCATCTAGCACAAAGCAAGTGATACTAAGCAGCTGGAGTACATCATGAATATGTTGCTTTTGCAATGAAGAGAAGATTGAATGTTGTCCCAAAGCAAGAGAGCACTGTTCTGAAGGGACGACAACCATAAAATCACCATGAAGTGAAATCATCCGAAGTTTGTCCTATGATAGGGCCAAACTAACAAATTTATCATTAAGGTAAAGAAATTGAAAGAGCTCTGTTGTCCAAACTGAACAGCAGCATAAATCTAGAACACAGTTCTCCTTACGCCCACCTCACTTCTCCAACACCAGGACAGGTTGTCTGCTGGGGATAATGGGACGGTCTCCTACAACCCTCCTACTTCCTGGGTCCTAACATGATCACCCAGACTTATGGGAATAAGCCAGGTATACGAGACTCACTTGTCACCCCACTGATTGACATCACTTTATTGTATGTCTCTAGTCGTAGGCACTCTGTATTATTTAATTTAATCTTTATTTTTAAGAATCTTAGGGGATGGATTTGTTAGACTCCTTTTAAAGTAAGAAACTGAGGCCAGGAGAATTCTGATGCCTCACCAAAGAGAAGGGAAGGCTGGGGCCAGGGTTTCCTGTGAGCACCTGCCTGGCCACCCAGCTGCAGGACCACCCGGTTACTCTGTTCCTAGCTCCCAGCCTTTAGACTTTGCTGTCACTGAGCCCCAGTTTCTCTTAGCACCTGATACAAAGAGGCTCAGGGTTAGGGTTAGGCCACAGGGGACTGGGAATCAGCAACTATCATGCAGCTGGGGACTCTTGCAGGTCCTCCTCAGTGGTCTCAGTGGGCAGAGTGCTGGCAACCTGGAGGCCAGCAGATGGAATGGCTCCTGCTGCTCAAGGAAAGAAGTCCAAAGTGAGAAAGGTGCATGTTGGGTGTCTCTGTGTGTGCATGCATGCCTCTGCATTCGTGTGTGTGTCTGTGTGTGTGTGTGTGTGTGTGTGTGTGTGTGACCACGTGATGCCTCCAGCAGTGCAGCACTCTCTGTGCTGGGAAGTCTGCTTCTGTGAGATCTCAGGAGGCTGCAGAATCCCACCTTGGGGCTCTGAGGTAGACACAGCAATGTGCTGAGGCTGGCTTGGGCCAGCCTGGAAGAACCAATGAATACTACCAGGAATTTCCAAGATAGCTGTTAAACAACGCAACTGTAAAAAACTGAATTATATAAAGTTGTGGTTCAGTTATATTAAAAACAACAGAAATAAAGTCTCCAAGTTCTTTACTTCCTAATTATTTTACTACTGTGAGCCAATACCTATGTTCTTGAGGCCCTGTGCATTGGCTCTCTCTGTCTGAAAGGCGGAAACCCTGTCAGGGACATGAGTCACTGAGGACTAAGTACATCACGAGAACCTGTAATCATTACAGATCAAGGTCCAGTATATTATTCTGTACACTGCCTACCCAGTGACAGAAAAATGTCAACAATGCAGATATTGTTTACACCTGTTAAATTATGAATAGACAAACCAAAAAACCCTAAAGCAATGTTATTCCAGGATTCAGATATGCTTGTCCCCTTCAGCAAAAAGGCTTTTATCAATTGATGAACAAGAGGAATTCTATCATCTTGCTTGGTTGTTTCAAACTTTCTTACTCATTAATGTAAATAAAAACATCAGACAACATTTGCGTCAAAACTGTGCTCATTGACCAGCTGCAGTCCTGGGTTGGCCGCAGAGACAATGGCTGAGCAGATCAGGAAAAGTGTTCAGCAGGAATCAGCTAGCTCCATGGGATTTGTGATGAGCGACAGCATATATTTTGTTGTTATTTGCAGGTTGTACAGAATATTTACTATAGTAATATAATTTGTGACCAACGTAGGTATAAGCCTGTACCTTTTTCCCTCTGAGAGCCAGTTGTTAGACACATCCCAGCATGACACCGGAAGCTGTGGCCTTGGCCTTGGGCATGGCTGGGAAGAAGGAGGATGATTCAGGTTGGGGCACAGAGGTGAATATTAACTATGTGTTAGGAGACAGGGGAGTTAAGAGTGCAGGACACAGGGAGGAGCCAGCACTCATCCTCCCCTCTGCGCCTCAAACTCCCCTCTTTTCCCTCCTCTGTAAAAGGAGATTGGGCCAGATTGGTGTTTGTCAAATTTTTGTCCTGTCATGTTTGTATGCTCTACATACAAACAATAACACAATTATTACTATGACTTGGTTCAGACATGTTTGCATACAGGTATGTGTGTAAAATAAATTTGCATAACACAGCGCCTTGACTATGCATGGCCCTCTCTGGCATTTTGCATTTGCTTTCATTCATTTATGTTCTGTCCCAGTCCATTTTGTAAAATGATGGTTAGAACAACTACATTAACTTGACATCCTACTAATGGTGGTGAGCTGTGTGGAACACACATACACACACACACACACACACACACACACACACATACACACACAGCAAGCCTGACTGTCAGATGATGGTTTGCTAGGGTCATCCATTCCTAAAGGCCTCAGATGATGATACGTATGGCAAGCGTGTGTCTCTGTGCCACAGGTTCCTAGTCTTGCACACTGTCAGTGAGGTCCTCTGGAGGTGCATGCCACACCCTCTCACCACCATCTTCCCAGGGCTGGGCACAACCTCCTGGCTCCGCTTCCTGACCCAAGGCTACCCTTGTCTTCACCCAAAGGTGCGATCCCTTCTCCTTAGTCCTCTCTAGCACTCATCATTTCTACGTGCTACAAGTGTGTATTTTTATGTCTGATTGCTCACTGGCATTTTTCAAAAGCCACAAGCAAGTCAGACATGTTAGCACACACCTGCAATCGCAGTAGTCTACAGCCCAAAGCAGAAGGATCATGAGTTGGAGGTCAACCAGGGCTATACAGCTAGAGCAAGGCAGGCACAAATAGTATAGCGAGATTCTACCTCAATAAGCAAATCAATAAACAAACCAGAGGCATGTTTTATTCAACTGTGAACTTCAAGCATTCCTCAGCCCTATCCCAGGCTTCTGACTAGAGACAGAGCACATCACAAATATAATCAAATATTTGATGAACAAATATGGGAAGGAAAAGATGGAATAGGGAGGGAAGGAAGAAGGAAGGAAGATGGGAGAGAGGGAGAACAGGAGGGAATGAGGGAGGGATGGAGGGAGGAAGGGAGGGAGGGAGAAAGGAAGGAAAGAATGAAGAAAAGATGGAGGGAGGAAGAGAATGCAATGGGGTGAGAAGCACTACACTGTGTGCCCTGGCACACACGTGGCCGAGTCACACCCTGTCCACCCAGATGGGAAGCATTTCACCCGCTCCTACTATGGACTCTGCAATCCCACCCCATGTGAGTCTGGATACCCAACGTTTTCCCTGGCCCCCTCCTACTGCGGTGGCCAGGAAGCCCCATTTGGACCCATCCTACCTCCCAAGGCCAACTCTTCCTGTCAGAGACACCTTGGGGTCCGAGGGAAAAGGGCTGGCTATGGAGCTAGGCAGGGCTGAGACTAGGCTACCACAGTGTCTGTGACCCTGGTGGGCCTCACTCTCTAGGCCTTGCTCTTCTTCTGAAGATAGACCTGCTGCTTCACTTCCAAGGTGCTGCGAGGAGTCAACACAGTAAGTCAAGTGCTTGCTCTCCTGTCCTGGTTGGGATGAGCCAGGCTTCCCCCTGCTCCCCTGCTTTTGGATAGGTCTAATAAAGTGACTTTCCTTCTGCAGAGCCACAAGGGCTTCTCAGGCCCCAGACTGCGAGCTAGTCTGTCCCCAAGGTGCTTGCACCCCTTCTACAGGCCATGTGGCAGCCACCTCTGCTCTTTCTCCTAGATCTGCCTTCCAATGTGTGTCAGGGTCAGCAGGGCTGGGGATGCCACCTGCTCCCCTTCCCTGGGCCCCTGACCATGTTGTGGATTGCAGTCCCTCACCTGGTTTACCAGTAGCTAGAACACCTGCCCATATCTGGCCCCATGACCAGCCTCACACTTCTGTGCTGCAGAGGGTGGCCCAGAGCAGCAGGTCTTTCTTTGCCCAGATCGGCACAGGTGCCATTCTGAGGCACCAGTCACCTCTGATGCAGACACCAGGCCACTATACTGAATCCATCCTAGCCATGCAGCTAAGTGCTCAGGGGACCTTAGTCTCAATTTGGTGACTGGTGAATTGGGAGAGATGGACCACGTGGCACACAGCCTACCATCACAGCAGCCAGTCCACTGAAACTGTGGGTCTGTGTCCCTCACAGGAGGAGGAGTTCCCTGAGGCTGGAATCCTTCCCATTCCTCCCCAGGTACCCAGCTCTCCATGCAGGCTCTACCTAACAACAGCAAGGCCTCGCTACTACTTCCTAACCAATGCAGAAATGGATACTGTCCCCCCCAGCCCTGCCATGTGCAGTGTGCAGTGCTATATGTTCATCGCTTAATGCCATCCTCACAACAGCCCTGCTGTAAGGTGAGAAAACTGAGGCACCAACTAAGAACTGTCCAAGGCCCACCATCAGTGAGTGAGAGGCCCAGGCATGCAACTCTGAGAATCTACTGTTTTTCAATTTCCAGCTCCTAAGACAAGACTAGCCTATGATGTCCCAGAAACAAGGTAAGAAAGTGCCAGGACACTTCAGGGCCTGAGGGGAAGCTCGTGTGCCATTTGCATGCAGCTGTAAGAGTTCTAGGGGGCAGAATAAATGCTTTTCAACAGGGAAATCCATGAGGAAGTGGTGGTGGGGAAAGGGAGAGGTGAGGCACCATGAGACAAGATCAGGTGCCTACTGACAGTTGTTAGAGCTAGAATATGTGAGGTTCTTTCTGCCATGCGCTCTTCCTTTCTATGACTTTTCTGTAATGAAAATTTTAGTTTTCTAAATAAAATAAAATGAAACCCAAATAGGCCATGGCCAGGTCAGCCATGTTGTCTGTTTTGTTTTCAGCTCCCTCCTTCCTTTTTAGGTCCACTTCAGTCTCTCTAACAGTTTTCTGTGACCGTCTCTCTCCTCTTGCCTTTCTCTTTGTCTCTATGTCTGTCATTTCTCTAACTTGGTGAGGAGCAGGGAAAAGACTATAGCGACAGGCAGGCACACACGTCCTGTGCTTGTGCCCTTCGTGTCATGGTCTCCCAAGGCTTCTCTCTCTCTGCTCTTCTCTCCTTGCCTTGACCACTTCACCCATCCTGAACTCACCTATGGCTGGGCTTCGTGAGCTCCTGGCTGGTGCCTTCCATCAAAGATGTGCGTGGGGTGTTTCCACACAAGTCCGAGAAACTCAGAGAATGTGAGCATTTTAAAAGTTGGTGCTAGAAGAAGACGAAAGTACGTTTTTCTACTCCCCATCTGTTATAATTTGAATCTAAATGTCCCCCAAGCCTGGTGAGATAGCTCAGCAGACTAAGCGCCTGCCTGTATAAGCTGCATAGTGAGACCCTGTACCAAATACATTGAAAAAAATTCTCCCAAAAGCTCGTGTGCTGAGGTTTAGTCTCCACCTTGTGGCACTATTAGGAGTTGGAGCCTAATTGAAGGAGGTAGGTCCTGGGAATGGCCCTGAAAGAGGACAGTGGTGCGCTGTCCCCTCTATTTCAAGGCCGTCACATGGTGAGCTGCTCTCCTCCCCCAGGACTTTGGCCGTAGTGCTCTACCTTGCTTGTCACAGGCTCAGTGGCAGCGGCACCAAGCAACCCTGAGCCACAGTAAACCTTCCTTGCCTTGGACTGGTTTCCTCAGCTAGTTCAGCACACTAGCACTCTGAACTAACCCTTAAAGCAACTCTGTTATTTCTTTGCACTGAATGCCTTGGGTGGTGGGGGTCCTTAGCTCACCTAACCCTTTCAGAACCTAGGCAGCCATGCGCTCCACCTTCACAGAAAACAGAACTGAGGTTTTAGAGAGGTTAGGTAAAAGCCCAGAGTCTCTCAGGGACCAGTGGCACAGCAGAATTTAAAGGCCTCATACTTTTTAAAGCTGGAAACGCTCAGGTACTCTAAGCACATTGGAAATTGATAGAGGTTTCACATCTGGAGGCCGCAGCAGGGACAGTGACCCTATACTCTGAGTTAACAGACAGATCTGAACAACATGCTCAGGCCTGTGTCTGTCTCATGAGAAAGGCTTCAAAAAGTTAGAGTATATCCAGTGAGACAACCATGGAGGGAAGGAGTCCTGAGGGATGGATGGAGGTTGCCTGCAGGAGTGCCAGGGGCCGAGACAGAGGGCACAGCTGGGCCCAGAGCTCTGGGGCCAGACCCACATCGGGATGCCTGCTTTTTAGGTATCTATTCTTGGGTATCTCATAGGCTCCCCAGTCCCACTGTGCCCACTGCACACCCCCACCACCTGGTCCTTCTCTGGAGACCTCATCCCAGGAAGGGTCGCACCACATGCCTAGCCATCCACACCAGACTCCTGGAACCCACCTCCTCTCCTTTCTTTCCAACCCCTGCTGCATCTTATCATGCCTTCCCACAGCCACACTATGATCTTCCTTCAGACTGTCATGGTAGCTTCCTGTCCCTTCTCCAACCTTCAGCCCATTTTCTACCCAGCAGTCCAAAGGGATCTTCCAGAAACTCCACAGTGACCATGCCAGTCACTTCTTGCCTCAGCCTGTCCCCTTCTATCCCAGCCATGGAGCCCCACTGGAGAGAAAGCAACTGCATCTCTCAGGTTCTCCAGTTCCATTTTCTACCTCCCTCTGGCTGATGCTCAGTGCTCTCTCTCCACCTGTCTTCCAGGTCCCCTCTGGTGTGGTCTTTTCCCTCTGCTTCCTTCTTTCCTGTGCCTAGGTCTCCACATATCTTTTCTAAATGATGCTTATCATGCCTGGCTATGTTTTTATGACCACCTCTCCATTTTAACTCCACTGTATCCCTCAATGTTCTAAACAGATACTATAACAGCAGGAAGAAGTGATCCTACCATGCTTCTCCAAAAATAAGACCTAGTCAGAAATAAAAAATGCCAGCCCCAAACCATTCTTGCCTTCCTTACCACTGTGGAATAGCCAGCGACCAACAGAATAGTGGATCTTCTGTTGGACACTGACCATCACCATGGCAACCACCAGCTATTAATTACAGTTGAATTTTATTTCCCAGCTAGGTCTCCTTATCAAGGAAACAGTGTTTCTTATTATATCTTGGGGTCACTTTTTGGGCCATAAGAATTTATAAGTTAGAGTAAGAATTCTTAATCACTGTCATCTGGGCAGGGCTTTATAGATCTACAGTCGTTTCCCACTGTTGTTCTCATGTGACCTTCATGAGGCTGTGGGTTAGCCACATTTCTGTTAGGCTGGTTATTATCAGCAAGAGAACATAAAACAAGTGTTAATGAGGATGAGCAGAAGGGGCAACTCTTACATGCTATTGGTAAGAATGTCAATTAGCCCAATCATTTCGGAGGGCACTAAGAAGATTCCTCCAGAATTGAATACAGCACTACCGTAAGAATCAGCAGTCCCGCTGCTGGACACATAACCAAAATAGATTAAATTGTTATTTCAAAAAGATCCTATATTTATTTCAACATTATTTGTGGTAGCAAAGATACAGAATCAACCTAAAAGCCCAAATAATGGGTGAATGCATAAAGAATGGAACGTTAAGCAGCCTTAGAAAAGGAAATACTGTCACTCAAAAAAAAAATCGTATAACCTGAAGGACATCATGTCTGAATGAAATTAGCCAAACACAGAAAGTAAATACTGTACTGTGTGAACTCATTCATACTCAGAATCTAAAGGGGGCTGATCTCATAAAAGTATAGGACAGAACAATATATGCCTGAAAGGAAGGGAGGAGATAGAGATGAGTGACAGTGGGTACGAAGTTATAATTAGTCAGGAAGACTAAGTTCTGTGTTCTCCACAGAAGGGCAATTATAGGTAACAATAAGATATTACATATTTAAAAATCAGAGAGAGATTTTTATGGTTCTCATCATGAAGAAATGATAAAAGCAGGGAGTGATTGATACGCTGACTATCCTGATTTTGATCAAGGATAATTACGCATGTATCAAAACATCAGGTTGTATAAAATAAAATATGTACAATTAGGAAGTATTGATAACAATAAAAGCATGGATCAGGTAAAGCAAGTTATTACATCCAATTAATAGTTAAAGAAACTGAGGCCAGAAACTGCACAGCCAAGATTCAAATCCAGAATCTTCTGGCTGTACGTCTGCTGACTGATCAAGGGAGCCTCCCATCCTCCCAGTTCCATTAATCACCAGTGTCAAAGGCCACTGCCTGGAGTGGAGCACATGCTGTCCAGCATGCTCCGTCCCAGCCCAGCCCCAAACACGCACCTTGCATTTGCGGCAATCATCTTGCTGAGGAAGATGGTCCACAGCCTGGTGGGCACAGCGCTGGGAGAGGAAGCTCCCTGGGCTGCTCTTTGGGCTTCTGAGGCTCTTGGTTATGCTGGCTTCTCTCGAGCTGGCCTTGTCATCTGTTCTGTCTGCAGTGTCTAAAACTGAGAGAACAGGCAAACATCCAGTCAAATATTTACCTGAGAAGTGAAAGCAGGCAGGCAGCCCTCTTCCTTGTTTCACAACTTGACTGATTCTTCTACTGTTTCTCCTCTCCTCAGGCTCCAAAAGCACAAACTTCTCTCCATACTGTGTCTCTCCTGACCCTTGCTGCTATCTTTTAGCCCCTGCTATAGGCATGGCTCCTGAGCTCTCAAAGCTCTTCCCAGCAACTGAGCCCCTTTGATGAGCTGTAAAAATTATGACAGGCCATAAACTAGCATTCTGCTTCAAGCAATAAACCAAGGCCACTGGCTTATGGTCTCCTTAGATATTAGGTAGCCCATGGCTGGGAGAAGGGGTTGGAGACAAGGTTAGAAATAAATCTGCACTCATGGCAGAGTGATATTCATCTCCCCATGTGGAAAGCAAAGCTGCTACTGGATAGGGTCTTTCCAGCCAGGGCCATCCTCTAGCCACCCTGGCATCAAGGAGCCAATGCAAGACCTGGTATCACTGGGGAACACAGTGAAAGCCATAAGTCAACATGGCTA
>PVKN010006841.1:0-27707 GCA_004027915.1 Capromys pilorides
AAAAAAAAAAAGACAAGTGTTTAAGAAGAAGACAACAGAAAATATGGCCTGGAGATATCACAAGAAACAGCAGGACTCTACCCTTCAAAATGGCAAAAGTAGAAGACTTTGCTTTGGGAACAGAGGCCCAGAGCATCATGCTCCAGAATAGCCATGGCCTGGGGAAGCTGCTCTTCAGGATTTGGCTCATAGGCACACAACCTCCACAACCAAGAGAGAAGGAAGCCTGGCTACTTCTCCAGTTGGTGGCAGACCTTGGCATCATTCACCTGGTGCTGGTTTTAGGAGCATGCAGAATGCAAGAGTTGTGGGGTGAGAAATGCTTCTACCCCAATTTCAGAAGAAGGCCTGGGAGGCCAAGCAGTGTCCTCCTGAGAAGGCTGTGTGTAAAGCTGGAGGTGCTGTGGAGACCCCAGAAGCTGGAAGAAGCCAGGACCAACTGAGAAAAACTGCAAAGAGGGAGGAGAGTGGCCCAAGAAAGAAGTCATAGGAGTTGTAATCACTGGCCATGCAGCATGGGCAAAGCCACCGAAGCCCTTTGGAACTCAAAACTTGCCACAGATTTCCAGGGATGCTGAAAGAGGAATGGTGGATTTTGATATTGCTTTATTCCCATTTCTTGCTATTGCCTTATAACCCTTGGAATGGGAATGTCTGTCTGTGCCATTAAATGTTGGAAGTGTTTAACATCTTTTTGCCTGTACAGGGATCACAGCCAAGAGTTCACCTTACATCTCAGAAAAGTCTTGGGACTTGGACTTTTCAACAGTGCTGAAACTGTTAGGATTTTGGCAATTCTTGGAGATGGAGTAAATTCCTTTTTCATAGAGGGATCTGTAGGAGTCTTTCGGGGTCCAGGGGCAGAGTGTTTAGATGTCTCTCTATAACCCCACGTATACAAAGGTGGGGCTTCTTCCAAGGTGGCTGCGTCTAGAGTATGTGACACTGGGGTTGTTCATGGTGACATGCTAGGATCAGGACACTGGGATTAAGGGTGCGAACGCTACTGTGCTTGGTATCCTGGATGAGACATAAGGACTCTGGTCATTCTGTGTTGTTTTGCTACCTGGTGCCTGCCCTGAACTGTTTCTCCTGTGTGATGCCACCTTGTTGTGTGATGCCACCTTGTCTTGGAGCCAGGAACTTGTGAATTGAAACCTCTATAAGATTGAGCTAAATCAACTTTCCTTCTTTAACTCTGGGTTCAGGTATTTTATCTCAGCAGTTAGGAAAGTAAGACATTGAGTGTAGTAAATGGATTTTGTTGTGGTTACTGGGAACTGGACAGAGTGAATGTGGCTCTGAGCTGCATGCATCATCAGTATCCTCTTCTTCTTCTTTTTTTTTTTTTTTTTGAAGTTTAATGTTTTTAAACCTCATTTATTTATTTATTTGTGTTCTGGCTGGCTCAGCCTGCCTAGGGGTGGGGCTGGCACAGCACGTGGTGCCAGGGATCGAACTGCAGTCTCTGTGGCTGCCCAAGCAGGCGCTCTAGACCACTGAGCCATCTCACCAGCCCAGCATCCTCTTCTTTCTTTATTTTGAGACAAGTTCTTGCTGAATCGCCTAGCTGGGCTTGAACTTATCATCCTCCTGCTTCAGCTTCTCAGAATTCTGGCATTATAGGCATGTGCCACAGGCCTGGCTTATTAAATGGAGATGTGACTTACAATATTTACAATTTATGATGGGATTATATTAATGTGACCCCATGATAAGTTGGGGTGCATCTGTGGATCTTACCACTGGGAATTCCCTTCTGGCTCTGCTCCCCCTGCTGCCTTGAAATTAGAGTAGGTTGTGCTTCCATTTTCATTCATCTAGGAGTATTTTCTAATGTTCCTTCAAATTTCTCCTCTGTCCAATCTGTTTAGAATGTTTTAAAGTTTCCTGTACTTGTGAAATTTCCAGTTTTCTTTTGTGGAAAAGACTGCCTCAGGACATCACACTTGCCAGGCAGATGCTTATGCTGCTGAGCTATCTCCCCAGCCCTATCTACTTTATTTTGGGTGTGGTGTTTCAAAGGTCTTGATTTGTATGTCTACTTGGTCTGTGTTGCTAAAAGGACTTTGTTTTTCTTTTTTTAAAAATGTATTTAGTGGGGGCTGGGGAGATAGCTCCATGGCACAAGTGCCTGCCTGGCAAGAGCAAGGTCGTGAGTTTGAACCCCAGTCCCACAGTATTTAGTAGAGAGTCTACAGAGTCTCATTACATAGATCAGACTCTTAGTGATCCTCCTGTTTTCAACCTCCCAAGAGCTGGGATTACAAGTGTGCACCACCACGCCCCATCTTATTCACCATCTCAGCGTGCCCTGGGGAGGGGGCCTGCAAGGCAGGGTGGAGATCCAACCCTGCTCACTATGTCTGCCTAAGCAGACGCTTTAA
Organism: Capromys pilorides; assembly: GCA_004027915.1. Lineage (NCBI taxonomy): Eukaryota > Metazoa > Chordata > Mammalia > Rodentia > Capromyidae > Capromys > Capromys pilorides. The sequence goes on from PVKN010006841.1 coordinate 2,388, forward strand.
TCCACTGAGCTACCTGACCAGCCTTACTTGTATCTTTGCATCTAAAGTAAGTTTCTTTGTCCACAAATAACATTGTAACTCAATTTGAAAGCACATATTTGAAAACACATTCTGTGAATCTCTTTGTCTTTTGATGAGAAAGTCATCTATTTATAGAAAATCGTAACTGAAAACAGAGCTACTGCTGTTTTCTGAGTGTCTTATACCATCTTCCCTCATTTTCTTCTTGCATATTTCACTGTTCTTGTGTATGTGCCATCTTGATGCTATTCTTATTTCTTTTGTTTATGTCTTTAATATTTTCAGGTGATCACAATAAATTTATAACAACTTAGCTTGAATTGATTCCAAATCAGCTTCAATAGCACATAAAATCTCTGCTCCTGCACAGTTCTGCCTCTTACTTTATGTTACTGTTGTCACAAATATATCCTCACATATTGCGTGTTCATTAACAAAAAGGTATTTTATGGAATCATGTGGAAATAGTGAAAGGAGTTAGAAACAGAAAATGTTGAGGTTTACATTGACATAAACGTGATGACTTCTTAATACGGCTTTTTCATGCAGCTTTCAGTTACTGCCTAGGGTCACTGCTGTTATCTGAGGTAGCTGTAGGGCCATTTACTGGCAGCTATATAGCTACTAGCTTTTGTTTTTCTGGGAATGTCTCAACACTTAATTTTTGGTGAACAATTTCACACTAAAGGATTCTTGGTTGATATATAGGAAAAAAAATAGGAAGAACAGGTTTTAAAAAGTAGGGGTGTTAAAAAAAAAGATCAGAAAGACATTTTTGCCACATCAGCAAAACTATCATTAGTCTCGTTCAAGTGTGCTTAGTATTAACTTTACTTCTTAGAAATGGGCTTTGCCACTGTTATTGTCTAAAGATGGTCTTGTAATCCATACAAAATAAGAAAATTCTGATTTCAACTACAGTTGAGGAAGCAATAAATGCATTTGCATTACTAAAAAAAAAAAAAGTAGGGTTGAGGGGAGCAGAAAAGAACACCTCCAGGCCCTTGCCAGTGGCCCCTCAGAGCCCAGCAGGCCCAGCGTGGCTCCATCTTCACCCACACTTCCAGCTCACATGAGACCTGGAGCACAGCCAGAAGGGGAAGTTAAGCATCTCGCATTCCTCCCCAGCATGCATCTGACTGTGAAGACCCCAAGGATCTGTGGGCACTTTGGGACATTAGGATTTCTGAAAGAGATTGTTGGGCTTTTCCCCCTAGCTGCTTGACATATCTGGTTTGTGTTGTTTTGTTGTTCCCTCAGTTTTAATCTTTTGCCCCAGGTGACAGGGCGCTGGTAATTGACCTCACAATGTTTCCAATGAAGGATTTTGGTACACATTGTTTTCTGCCAAAAATGAGTCCCACTCCTTCAGTTGCCTAGGAGAGGCAGAACAACTTACTGCTGCCCTTTTACTCTGGACCCAAGGTCCAGCCACTGAGAATGTGGCAGCTGTCTTTGAGACGACCACTGTGTCTGAGATGAGAGACGACAGATAAAACTCCTGTGAAGTTTTGCTGTACTTAAAATGTGTTAGAGGAGGAGAATATAGCTCAGTAGCATAAGCACCTGGCCGGCAAGTGCAAGGTCCCGAGTTTGACCTCTGGTACCAGGAAAAAAAAAAATAGCACTACAAATGTCTTGCGTGGGGGAGATAGCTCAGAGGTCTTCGTCTAAGGGCCTGCCTGGCAAGCATGAGGTCCCAACTTCAATCCCTGGTATTGAAAAAGAAAGAGAGAGAGAGAGAGAGAGAGAGAGAGAGAGACAGAGACAGAGACAGAGACAGAGACAGAGAGACAGAGAGGTCTTTTTCTTGGTTCTGTGTTCACTTGGTTGCTGTAAGCTTTTGACTATTTTCCAATTTGTTTTGTTTTGTATTTGGTACTAGGAGTCACGCTCAGAACCTTGTGCTTGCCAAGCTATCTCCCTGGCTCTCCAGGTTTGATTAGGTCGACTGTGGTAACTGGGCGGATCCTGGGAGTTACCTAATTGACCATCACAGCTGGTGTTACCAAATACCATTCTCAATGAACCATTTGAAGGTAAATTGCACACATCATAGGCTTCCTCCCTCCAAGCTTGCACAATGTCTCTTAAGGAAGCCTCCCTGCACCACCTTCTCACTGTGGGCACTTACCTCAGTACAATACCTTGTGTAGTCTTCAGTCTATCATCTTTCTTCTTTAGCTGTCTCGATACAGCTTTGCCTTCTGTGCATGTTGCAATCAGGCACGGTGCATACCTGTGAAGGAACATGTGTGGGTTTCTTGTTTGTTTGTTTTTTCTTTCAGTGCTTGCTAGGCGTGCCCTCCGTCATGGAGCTGCAACCCCAGCCTTTAGGAATATGTTTCCCATTACTTTCTTTTCCTGGTGATCTGAACATTCTGTAAAGTAAGAGTATTGGAGCCAACTTGTACTCATTAAAACTAATTCTTGTTTTGTACCGGCACTCAAACTCATGACCTTGAGCTTGCCAAGCAGGCACTGTGTCACTGAGCTATATCCCCAGATAAAATTATAATTCTTTTTTTTTTTTTTCTGTATTTTAGGGAAGGGTCTACAGGGTGTTCAGGGTCTCACTACTAGATTGGACTTGTAGTGATCCGCCTGTTTACAGCCCCCAAGAGCTGGGATTATAGGTGCATGCCACCGTGCCCAGTCTTAAAACTTCTTTAATTCTTAAGAGCCAATTTAAAATTTTCAGGAAATAGTATGAGGCCGTGGACCACATGTTGAAAACTTGAAATTGACTAAAGTGAGAATATTTACACCACAGAAGTTGGAAGACACTACAAATCCCCCTTTACACCTGTTAGCTATTTTCCAGGCTGCCATCACTTTTATCAATATCTGGGGATTATTTTTGTCTCTAATGTTTTTCTCTTGGATATTTATTGATTGCTTTGGAATGGGTACAAATAGTTCTCTCCTTTCTACGATAGTTATGTAGCAGATCCCACTTATTTCTGTGGTACATCTTCCCCTCTCCTTTGCCATGTTAAGAATTGAAGGTTGGGTCTGTACATTGTCAATCTTTTCCCTTTTAGAGGTTTTTTTCCCCCTCCGGCACCAGAGATAGAACTCTGAACCTTGTACTTGCCAGGCAGGTGCTTATGCTGCTGAGCTATATTCCCGGCCCTTTAGTTTTATTTTGAGGCGAGGTCTTGCTCAGGTGCTCAGGCTAGGCTTGATCTTGCCATCTTCTGCCACATCTATCTGGAATTGTTTTAGAATCCAGTTGGACTAGCTTTGATTTTTTTTTTTTTTTCCAGCCAGTACTAGAAATAGAAGCCTGGGCCTGTGGAGGCCAGGTGAGAGCTCGCCGGTGACCGGTACCCAAGTCCCTGTCTTCAGGCCCTAATTTGGTGCCCAGCCTGCGACGGGTCCTGAGAGGCTGATGGGCCTGTGGCTTTGCCTGGGTCCGCAGGGAGGCTGTGTCCTAGGGCCATGGAAGGACTACCATCTGCCAGGGCCGAGGAGGCCCTGATGGCCACTGTTGCTCTTCCTCTCTGGCTCTGGGCCGGTCCTGGCTGTGGCAGCCTGGGCCGAGGCCCTTGGCTCCCTCTGCTCTTCCCACAGTCCCTGAAGTGTTTCTTTCATTAGCCAGGGAGATAGCTCAGCGGTGTAAGTGCCTGCCCCTTAACTTCAAGGCTCTGAGTTTGATCCTTGGTAGTGGAAGAAACACAGACATAAATAAACATCTTTCTCTCACTGTACCCTTTCCAGGAAGACACTCTGAGCGATTGATATGGGTGTCTCTGCAGCACATAGGCTGCTTTCTTGTTCCTTTGTGACCCTCTTTTTTGGCTAGACTGAATGTTTTCTTCCTCATTTTCCTCTTTCCCTTTTACTTTGGCAGTTATACCATATATTCTATTTATTTTTCTTTTTAAAGCCATTATTTTCAACAAATACATTGCAGGAGAGGGGAAGGGGATTGCTCGCCAGGCAGTGGCTGGGTGACGTTACCCTCTTTGGCTTTCTGTTTTTTTTTTTTTGTTTGTTTTGGTATTGGGAATCAAACTCAGGACCTTGCGCTTGCCAGGCAGGCACTGTTCCGCTGAGCTGTATCCTGGCCCTCGTTTTCTGTTTTTGCGCTTGGCTCCGCGCATCTGTTTATCAGTGCGTGTTTTATGGATTTCTGGGCTGCCTTTCGACCACAGGTGCACACAGCGTACTCCAGACACTTCACTTCGTCACACCCCTCGCCCACTACCAGTCTCACAGTTTTGGGCTCCAACGCTTCTATTTTGATCATGTCTTTTTCCCCCATTACCTGCCTGCCCTTTAGTCTCTCCTTTCCTACCTCTTATCTAATTATGCAATTTTTATTTTTTTAATAATAGCCCCAAATATATCAACAAGCAAATTTTACTGAAGAGGTTTTAAAATATTTCTTTAACTTTATCTATGTTATGGCTGGGTCAGCCTACCCTGGGGATGGGATTGGATCCCCATCATATGGGGCCAGGATCAAACTGGGGTCCTGTGGTTGCCAAAAATTGCCTAAGCAGGCTCTCTAGACCACTGAGCTGTCTCACCTGCCCCAAGCGGTTTTAGAGTATTTTAACTCTGCTAATCTTCCTCTCAAATTACAAACAACAGACTCAGTTCTCTAATTCTGTATTTTATTAACAAACAAACCAGGTATTATTATATATTCGGGTTCAGTCACCGCTATGCAGGAATGTCAGCCTCTCTTCCTCGCTTGTGTTGGGAATTCCCTGGTAAGAGTCTGCCGGCAGTCGACTTGCAAGGTGTTTCTTATCTGAAAATACAGTTATTTAATTTTCGTTGTTATTTGTCAAGTACACTTCTGCTGAGTATACACTTCTCAGCTGACATTTTAATATCCTGTCTTCTTTCTGCAGTTGAGAAGTTAGCACAGCCTCTGCCTGCTATTGAAGATTGCTGTTTTCTGGCTTCTTTAATCTGGTTTTGCTTCGGGCATGCCTCATGCTTAAGTGAGGACTAGGTCTAGATTTCTGTTTTATTTATTGTGTTCACAATGCATTGGTCTTCTTGAACCCAAAGACGCATATCTTCAATGAAGTTGGAAATGTGCGCAGCTCGCCTGGACGTTTTCACCTGTCCCCATTCCCTGTCGTAAGGATTGTTGTCAGATTTTGTAGCCTTTCCTGTTTGGCTCTGTCACACACATTCTGTCTCTGCCTTCTGTACTCTGTTCAGATCTATTTTTTAGTTTGCTTCTTCAGCTCTGACTATAATCTACTATTTAAATCCCAACATGGTGGGGGAGCTTTCTTTGGAATTTCAACCAATGTATTTTGCATTTCTAGAAGTTCTCATTGATTACTTTTCAACTTTTCTCAACTTTATAGAGCCATTACTTTGACTATATTTTTATTTGAAAAAATATTTTAGTAGCGGTATGTACCTGTAATCCCAGCAGTTGAGAGGCTGTCATGAGTTCAAGGCCAGACAGCATCATATAGTAAGATCTTGTCTTAAAAAAGAAAAGTCACCCTGTATATTTTAGACATGTGTATCTTATATTATGTACCAATACTTTTTATGTGTGAAGCTACAAAAGCTAAAAACAATCTGAGTTTTGCAAACATTTAGGCTGATACTCATTCATAACAACTTATTCCATTAAATCACATTATTTTTATTATTAGCTTTGTTTCTTGTAATTTGAGCACTGGAATTTTTCTAAACCTAAATTGAAATTGAGTTTCTTTGTGAATTTTTTTTTTTTTTTTTTACTTTATTTGTTTATTTATGGCTGGCTCACTCTGCCTTGGGGGTGGGGTTGGTGCAGCATGTGGGGCCGGGGATCGAACTGTGGTCCTTGTGGTTGCCTAAGCTGGCGCTCTAAACTGCTGACTATCTTGCCGGCCCTCTTTGTGAGGTTTGTTTCAGTGTTGGATGAATGTTTAGAGGGCTCTCAAACTAAGCCCAATTTGAATAAAAATTTGGGTTGTATATTTAGAACCATCCAGAGTCTGAAATTCTATCACTGAACTTACTTGTGATTTGTAGTTTTCAATTAATCAAGAACAAATTATTTTTTTGGCTGCCTCTGATAGCTAAGACTGAGGTAGGTTTTCTTATACCCTTCCTTTGTAGATAGACTGTTCTCTATCTTATTCTCCGAGGATGCTGCTGTCTCAGGGTTATTTTCTTCATGCAAAGCCCAGTGGATGTATTGCCTTCCTTGGGGTAGGCACTCTGCTTTCTTTAATTCTCTTTATTTTATCTTATTGGTTTTATTTTGTTTTGAGACAGGGTCTCTCTCTATGTAGTTCAGGCTGGTCTTGAACTCACTATGTAGTATAGGCTAGCCGGGAACTTGCAGTGAACCTCCTGCCTCAGCCTCCTGAGGCCTGGGATTATAAACATGTGTCACCATGCCAGGCTTCAATGTCCTATCAAGCCAAAGCTCTGGGCTAGGCCATCATAGGTTGACGGGAATCCCAGGTGGGGCTGGCTTTGGGACTCATACTACTTTGTTTATTTTCCACGTTCTTGCTCATGTTGGCTTTGATGGATTTCCCTTGCATTCCTGATGTGTCCAAATTTTCCCCTAATAGCTTACCTAAAATTCTTAAGGTGTTTTATACTGGACATTAAAATTTTTCTATCTAGTCTTCCAAGAACTATAGTTTCATATTGCTTTGGAATGAGGATAATTTGTACTATACTTAATTTTTCTCCTACCCTGAAATGGCTGTGCTTCTATTTTTCTTTGTGAACTGTGATAGTGGTATGAACATCATGGCTTTTTGTTTGTTGTTCCTTTAATATTTACATTATTTCCTTGAGGCAGTTTTTGCATAGGATTTCTAGGTCAAAGGAAAAGTTAGGATTGTCTTGACAAGACACTAGGAAGTACAACTAAGATGACTTGGATGTGGGAGGTGAAGCAGAGGGAGGGATATAGAAGAAGCCCAGAGCTATTGGCTCAGGTATTTGGGCAGGTGATGATGTCATTGGCTAAGATTGGGAGCAGAGGTTCAGGTGGGCGTCTGCGTGGGGAACAATAACTTCAGTGTGGACACACAGCATCTGAGACATCACCTAGGTAGAGAAGTTGCTTGTAGGCAGTTGGCCATACAGGGCACAGCCTCAGGGTAGGAGTTTGTGCTATAGATACAGATCTGGGGTTCACAAAGTTAGAGGGTCCCCAGGTCCCTGTGATTCTTCAGTGGTATTTTCATAGGACTGTGTGTTCCCTGAATTAATTTTCATATGAAAGCTTACATTTGCACCATTATCTGGGTTATGCAGATGACTACCCTCATGGGCAAGTGTTGCCAGACACTAGTATCTGCATCACCTCACTGGGGCCAAGGATGACAGAGCCAGGCTTAATGTGTAAATGACACAACCAGGTCAAGTGTCACTGTGTGTTGGGCCATGAGAAGGAGGGTTTTAGTCATCAGTGTAGAGTGCAGTGGCAGGAGGACTGGCTTTCCACAGGGGAAACCTGTCCTGTTCATGGAAAGGGAGCCTGTGATCTTGGCACCCACTCCTACATTCACATTGCAAGTTGAAAATTCCATTAAAAAATTATGTGACTATCTACACAGATTATTAGGTTTTTAGATTTTTAGTTTTATTTGCATCCATTTTACAGTCTTCAGTTGTAAAGTTGTATAAGAACAATAAAGAATTTATATTTTTATATTTAAGTAATTGATATTAAATAATTTCATTGAATATTGAAAGCTTAGGAGCACTTGTCCTTTCAATGGCACCTGTGCATTCCACAAATCTGTGTGTGAGGGCTGAGTGCAAAGGGTCTTGTTGTACATGGTAGAGTGACAGGAAAACATCGCCAAGGACAGAATTCTGTGAAGAGTTGGCAACTAAGGAGTAAATAATGGGAGAGACAAAAGACCAAACATGTCTACTGGAAGAAAGATTGCCTCTTTAATAATTAGTGCTTGGGAAACTGGCTTTCTACATGCTAAGGATTAAAACTAGACTAATGTCTCTCATCGTGCACTGAACGTAGATCAAAGATAGAAATATTAAGACTGAAACACTAAATCTACTGGAAGAGAGAATAGGTAGAACCATTGAAGACATAGGTGTAAGCAAAGATTTCATGAACAAAACCCTTTGGCACAGGAACTATCACAAAGAATCACCAACTGGGATCTCATCTTATTAAAAAAAAACCTTTTTCACAGTGAAAACCGATGGAAAATACAACCCCCTAAAATTTTTTAGTCAGTTGTTCTTCAGACAAAGTACTAATGTTGGGAACATAGAAGGAACTGAAAATAAAAACACTTTCAAATTTAAAGATCTTATTCAAAAAGTGATCATCTGATGAATACACACTTACTATGTGAAGAGGTAAAAAACGGCAAATAAATATGTAGAAAAATGGTCACCATCCAGTACAAATTAAAACGGCATTGAGATTTCATTTTATCTCAGAAACAATGGATGTTATTAAGTAATTGACACTAACAATCTTGATGGGGCTATGCAGGGCGGGGGGGGGGGGGAGTAACCACTCTTCACTGCTGGTGGGAGTGGAGATCGTCGCAACCACTGTGGAAATCAACGTGGAGTTTCAAAACTAGGACTAGAGGTCCTATTTGACCCAGCTATTCCCTTTCTTGGTGTCTTCCCAGAAAAATTAAAAGCATCATACTATAGCGATTCATGTAGACTGGTGTTTACAGCAGCATAATTTGTAACAGCTAAATCTTGGAAATAACTGACATGTCCATCTACTGAGAAGTGGATAAATATGTGGGTTTTTTATACAATGGAGTACTACTCAGCTATAAAGAAGAATAAATCTGAGACATGTCTAAGAGAATGCACCTTGACACCATACTCTTATATGAAGTACATATGCCACTTATGTGTAAATAGGAAAATAGGAAATTTACTAGAAACACTGAGCGTTTTTGTGAGTTGTGGTTCTGGTCTTGACTGTGCTACTGAGTGGCTCTCAAGTTGAGCAGGTAATTTAATCTGTCTAAATGTTTGCAGAATGAGAAATTTGAATTAGATTATTTCTAAAGAATTGATTTAGAACTCAGGCCTTAAATCTTTTTTCGTAAGTACTCTCATCCAATAAATGCTTTGCTTTTTCTTTGTAAGAGCTACTTCTAGAGCTAAAAATAGATCATTTTGGACTACATCTAATGAAGGTCCACTTGAAAAATTAAAACACCAGTTGGAATAAAAAAAGGAAAAGAATGGTAGACTTATTTTTCCTCCTCATTTGTTAAATGTAACACTCATCTACTAAAACCCAACAACATTTGCGGAGAGATACAGGAGATAAAATAGAGAAAATATCAGTGTCTCTGTAGCCTGCAGCTCCCAAGAATTCCTAAATAAAATCTAGCTCTGGGTTTTATTACCATGAAATTCCAGTCAGGAGTTGAGGAAAATGACACAGCCTTGAGGAATTTCCTGTAAAGGAATCTACTAAGACCTCGCTCTGCTGCGCTGTGACTGGAAACCTCAGCTTGGTGGCTCCCGAAGCATTTTGTTTGTAATGAAACGTTTTAGAATTTAATTTTCAATTTGAAGTTGATTCAGCCAAAGTAACTTGCTGAACATCATTTTTGACCTTGCAAAGAGAGTGAAGACTACATGGATCAGCCTCTGAGTACCTGTCTTTCGATTGAGAAAAAAATCACCAAGTCTTCTGTATGCTGCCTGGGATCTGCCTGACGCCAGGAGACCCAGGGCCCTCGGGTTGCTAACCAGCTGCTCCCTCCCACCATGGGCCTCCCAGACCTCTTCCCCTTCAGGAAGAGCAGGGGGAGCCTCCCGCAGGCGGCTGGCTGCCAGCCCTTCTGACACTTATGTCACTGTTGGTTTACACGGCTGCTTTCGTGAGCTCCTCGCAAGCAGAGAATTCATTTAATTCATCTTTTTATTCTTATGGCCCAGAATAGTAACCTGTACACAGCACTTCCTAGAACACACTTGGAAGATTAACGAATGAGACAAGTCGATGATTCACAGGTCTGAATAATTAATGGGAGAGGAGATAATAATTTCCACAGATTGTAAAGATACAAGCAGTAATAGTTCTTTTTAGTGATGCTAACATGGAAGAAATGGTAACAGGAATTTTTGAAATTTAGGGAAAAAACCTATTGCTGAGTACATGTATGAGCATATGTTGTTTTGATTATTTCCACTCGTCCCCTGCTGGGCACACTTTCCCAGAGCATCATCTTTATTATGTTATTTCCTGGATTAAGGACATGTTACCTATATTAGTTTGGAGCCCTGGGACAATCTAATGCAAAGTAGAGCTTTCAATTAAGTTCAAGATTTCATCAGCACAGTGCTGTGGAAATTATGTAGAATTACATTACCTAAGCATAATGCTTAATCAGCTCATATTTGAATACAGTGCTAGGGATAGAATTTCAGCTCAGTCTGTTGTAAGCAAAACATCAACAAGGAGGTTCAGGCTCCAGCAGTGCGTCTGAGCCGGGCCTCTTCTCTCAGGCCTCTTCTCTCAGGTCTACTTGCTTCTTCTTCATTTCTGGCCTCAGGGTTTCTTCGAGGGCAGGGCGCCTCTAGATACCTGACATTCTTCAAGCTTAGCGACAACCCGTCAAGTAGAAGAGTTCTTCCTCACTAGCCCCAGTGGGGAAGTTTAGGGTGGGCTCTGCTCCGCCTGAAACTTTGCTACACTCTCGGCCCTGTGCTGAAGGAAATGGAATATGTGGACTGGCTGACTCTGGCTCCTGAGTATGCCTGCCTTGTTGATTGGCTACATCTGCCTCACATGCCGTGCCCTGTGGCCTGTGGTAGAGCTCCTTGATGGTGCCTTTTTTTTTTTTGATCTTTTAGAGACAGGGTCTCGCTATGCAATTCAGGCTGGCCTTGAGCTCACTTTTTGTAGCCGAGGCTGGTCTCAAACTCACAGCGATCCTCCTGCCTCAGCCTCCCAAGTGCTGGGATTACAGCGTGCGCCACCACGGCCTGCCTTGCTTTAGGGGAGGGTAGATCTGCAAAGGAAAGTATGTGGAAGGGAAACGGAGAAACACAGGTCGTGAAGGGCCTCCTCCACCAGGCAGAGGCCAGCCTGTGTGTGCAGCGCGCTGCGCCAACCGGCAGCCCCCCAGTTGTCCACGGCGCATTCCGAATGGTTGATGTTCGTGCTGTGCCGCGGGTCACGGAGTGGCGCCTCATTGTTGCTTAACCATATCTCACTGTTCTCTGAGTTACAAATATTGTAAGAAATGCAACACGCACTCAGCTGAACGCACTTTGTAAAACTTAAATATGCATTTTGAGCAGGCTATTATTCAAAGCCATATTGAATTTGTAACAGGAAAAAAGAACTGTTTCTCATTAAGAAAAATGAATACCATGTACACATTCTTCATGAAGCATTTGTGTCACTTTCCCCATTATGTGAATGTGCCTTGACTTTCAGATAATGTGACTGAATCCTCTCGTCAGCAGTGAGCTTATGGCAACCTGTACCAAAGCAAAGTCCCAAGTCCCCAAATCGCCCTTCAAAAGCAGCCATCTGTTTAATTTGATCTATTAAACAAACTTAGCAGTTGGGGGGCCCACACAGCAAGAAGGCTGCTGAGAGGTGAACTTTTGGCTTTAACTGGAGTCTTCTGTCCTTTATTAGGCAGCCATAAGTTTTCAATCATGCACGTCATCTTCATTTCCAATATGGACTTCTTAGTAAGCTTTTATGCTTGTAAATTTTCATTCACAGCAACAGATTTAGGAATAAAAACAAGCTCCTGTGAAGGACAAATCGGAGAATTTTTCTTTTTTCTTCTGGGGGTACCTCCCAAGATTATTGTTAGCTGATCAAACACCCAATGTATAAGCAAAACTGTTAGCAACTTGGTGCTGTTAAACAGAAATTTGAAAAATATTTCTTTTTCTTTTCTTTTCTTTTTTTTTTATGGTACCAAGGATTGAACTCAGGATCATGTGCTTGCCAGGCAAGCGCTTATTCTACTGAGCTACCTCCCTGGCCCTGAAAAATATTTCTTGTCCTTGAAGAATTTAGGTAATGTGCTTCAGGAAAAAAATTAACACACCTGCAATAGTTCAGTAATGACTAAATGATTAAGGGGTTACTTTTCTGTTTCCACTGATAATGTAATGATTTTTCCTCTACTTTAGTCTGTCAAAATTGTGACTTAGGGCTGGCGAGATAGCGCAGTAGAAGAAGCACTTGGCTGGCAAGTGCAAGGGCCTGAGTTCAATGCTTGGTTCTGAAAAAAAGGATTGTGTCTGCTTTTTAAGATCTGTCTTCAAATATTTTTCTTTCTTTCTTTCTTGCTTGCTTGCTTGCTTGCTTTCTTCTTTCCTTTCTTTTTGTGATACCGGGGATCGAAAAAACTTTCTCTTAGGTGATTGCGTTTACTATCTTAGGTGGAAGGTGGGCTCTGGCCTGCCCATCCAGACCCTGGATTAGGTCACCTCCTTTAACGTGCCCCTGCACTTTATCACTCCAGGAGGGCTCAGGCCCCCATAGCTGGTGCAGAGTCCCTTACTGCCTCTTTTGCCCCTTCTTTGCATGCTGTTTTAAAGGCAAATCAAATTCTAGTACCAACCTCAAATCTTGTTGGTAAAAACAGTCAGGTACCAAAACCAAAGTCAGATGACTGTGGTGGCAGAGGTCTGTAACCCTCGAGCCCTGGGAGGGTGAGGTAAGATGATGGCAAATTCAAGCCCAGCCTGAACAACTTAGTGACTTTGAGAGACCCTGCTTCAAAGATAAAAAGGGCCAGGGATGTAGCACAGTGTGAAGGCCCCAGTTCCAATAACTGGTACTGCAAAACCCAGCCAAACCAATGTTCCCAGATGCTGTGAATCTCTCCTCTGAGGTTCCTCTCCTCAGTCGCCTGCCTTTTCCTTCTCTCTCCCCAAACTCAGCTCCCTCCAGATGAATGCTCCTTCCTCCTCACTGAGCTCAGACATCGCTCTTCATCACCCCTTGGCCCTGCCTACACTGCAGTTCCTGTGTCTAATTTTATGATTCAGAGTAATAATAATAATTTGTTTTTGTGTCCTTTCTATGCAGCAAGGGTAGCGTCCGGGCTTCACCTTGGAATGCCGGGCTCCCGGGAGCACGACTGATACATGGAGGGCCCTTTACAACATGTTATGCAGTGGGTGGATCACGCTGCACCACGTAGGAGTATAGTGGAGGCCTCAGGTGGCTCACAACCTGAGCTCTGGGTTCTGTGTCATTTGGAAAGGGGAACAATACTTAGGGAAGAGGGAAGTGACAAGCACAGTGGCCCAGCAGTGAGCCTAAGCCAAGTAAAATCCCGAATTTGTGAGCTGAGAAAGGAAGGAAAGCAGGTTGCAGAGTGCAGAGTGCAGGGAAGTGAGGTTGGGGGCGATTCTGGATGCGGAGCAGAGGAGACGTGGGATGCAAGGAAAGGGAAAAGTAGAAGTGCGTGTGCGTGTGCGCGTGCGCGTGCGTGCGTGCGTGCGTGCCAGGGGAGCCTTCTCCTTCTGTAATACCGCGATTTTGGAGCCCTCTGGGTCAGGACCGTGGGTGTGTCGTTGATTTCCAGGAACTGCATGGCATCTGAACATTATCTCGTGGGGCTCGAAACTGGAACTGAGTTTCTGCTCCATCACTAACTTGTTCCCGGTTATGGTGAAACTGCCTGAGCTCCGATTCCCCACGGACTTGTTTGAAAATGAAGGCAGGAACATGGACAGCATGGCTCAGTAGATTTCTTTTCTTATTTCTATGACTCACCTTATAACAAAATAAGCAGCTCTTTGCCAAGTGATTAGTCTACCCTGTCCCTATGTGCCTGCTTTCTTGTGTCAGAGCGGCTTTTGTCTCTGACCAGCCACACAACCTTCACCAAGGCCAGGCGGAGGCCTGCACGTCCCAAGCCCTTACTAACTCCCTACCCGCAGCTGAGATCTTTCCGGAAGCTTTCCCCAGCCTTCCCGTGTCTGTCCGATCTTTACCCCTATTGGTCTTTAAAGGCATTTTGTCCTGATTTGTTTTTGTCTTGATTTGTTCTCTTTGTTTTACACTGATAATTTTTTTTCTAAATGGTTTGCAAAATTCTTTTTTTTTTTTTGGCGGGACCAAGGTTCAAACTCATGACCTTGCACTTGCCAGGCAGGCACTTGTGCCATGGAGCTATCTCCCCGGCCCCAAAATTCTTAAAAATAAGTAACCATCAAGTACACTATTTATCTTCCCTACTGTCCCCCCCCCCAAGCTAGGCACGAAATAGACACTTCACAGGCTTTTTGAATATTGAACTTGATGTATAAAAATATTCGTGAAAATAGAGAACCCAAATGGTCAACAAGACATCTATGGGCTTGGACTTGAAATAATGGACTGTATAGATGAGTTACAGATGCACTTTGTTCTTGCAAGAATGTAGCTGGGTGCAGAGACACGTGCTATAACCCAGCACTTGAGGCGGCTGAGGCAAGACCACCAAGTCCAAGCCCAGCCTGGGCATCTTAATGATTTGGGCCCTATCTGGGTTAAAAAAGGACTTGGGATATAGCTCATTGTGAGGACCTGGCTCAATCTCTACTGCCAGAAAAGAAAGAAGAAAGAAAGAAAGAAAGAAAGAAAGAAAGAAAGAAAGAAAAGGACAAGAAAAAAAAAAAAAAAAGAGATGAAAAAGCAAGAAGAGAGGGCCCCCTGAGGGCTCTGGTCTGTGGGTTTGTCTTAAACTAGAGCGGGTGCTTCTAGGCCTGGACACATCCCAGCAGACTCCAGAACTGTTTACCAAGTGACTTCACTGCTGGATGCGTCCCAGCTGCAGCTTGGGAACGTTGGCAGTGTCACCACCCTGGTGCCACAGCCCTGCCAACTTGGGTCAGAAGCAGCAGTGCTGACCTGTCCTTTGGCTCTGAAGCGAGGCAAGCTAGTGCACTAGCAGCATAGGAGGAAGGCGCTGGGAACTGAGAGCCGTGGCTGTGCTCAGCGGCTTCTGTCTCTCTTCTGCTTCTCTGACACCCCCAAGGGGAATAAACCTGAATCTGGCACCTTCCACCCAGTGGGGCCTGGGCCCTGAGAGTGCTGCTGGGGATAACAGAACGCAGCAAAACTCTGTTGTCTTCTTTCTATTCATTTGTAGTTCTGGGAATGAAGTGCAAAACGTCCATGTCGAGCTCCGTCCTGACCCTTTTTAAAATTTTGAGACAGAGCCTCAGTGAGAGGAGATGTTCCCCAAGCTTAGTTTGGAGTTGTGATCCTCCTGCCTCAGCCCCCCAAAGCGCTGGGTTCACGTGTGCAGCACATCTGGCTTAAACTCAGTTGTTTCAAACTGTTTGTCCTCTAACATGATTCTAGGCTTGAAATCACTGCTCCAGAAAGGTAATTATCTCCTAAACAGCATAACACTTTCCAACTCAAGGTCAAACTTAGTAGGAAGGTCATAGTTTAAAGTGGTGTAGTTTTGTTCTACATCTGGCAGTGCTGGAGCTCTGGGCTGTGAATTAGCTCAGGAGAGAGGACATCTGAGGTTAGGCGTTTGAGCCCTGCCTTTGCTGTCAGGTTGTCTTGGGCTGCCCCTGCAGGGAGAAGCCTTCCTAGAGAGCCCCAGGCAGCTAGCGCTCCTTGCAGAGCCCTGCTCTGTGCAGCTCTGGCAGCAGAGCGAGAAGTCCATGCAGCCTCACCCCGCAGTCTGCACTCCCCTCTGTAGCGGGGAAACCGGTCAGCTTTCTCAGGGGAAGTGTCTGTTACACTGCATAGGTAGACGCACAGTCAGGCAGATGGAGCAGGCAGGTGCACATTTCTGCATGACTGATCATAAGGAAATTATCACAAGAAGTCTTAAAAAAAGCAGTCATTTGGGAAGATGGTAAACATAAGGGCACACTTGCATTTCATGTAAAATATTCAAAATAGTCATTTTGGCTTTAATTAATATAGGAGTCATTTTAATTAAACTAATTTTTGCTTTATGGAGAAAATACATGCAAGTGGTAAAACAGCCTAATAAGCTGGGTGTGGTGGCACAGAATGCCAGTGCTTGGGAGGCTGAGGCAAGAAGATGGATGTGAATTTGAAGACGCCCAGGCAGAACAGTGAGCCCAGCCCAAGCCTAGACTCCATAGCGAAACCACGTTGAAAAAACAAAAGCAGGAGCCGGAGAGATAGCTCAGGGGCACAAGTGCCTTGCTGGGAAGTGCAAGGTCCTGAGTTCAATCCCCAGTTCCACCAAAAAAGAAAAAAACAAAAGCAATAATAGAGAATAATCCCTGCATGTCTTCTCCACAGGCAGCCCTGCTCCCCTGCATCCCTTTGCCCCAGGTGGTGTGGTGTCAGTTCACTGCAGCGTCCTGTGGAGCCCCAGCAAGCAGGCAGCGAGTCTTCCTTTGTATCTAACTTTTTTCTTTAATAATTCTGGAAATCATTTCTTGTGATTTCAGGGAGCCACACTCATTTCTCTTAGCAGATAAAACTAGTGTTGACATCTTGCCATATGGTTCTACGTCTTCTAGTTGTGAGTTCTGACATCACAGCCACACTCACACTGCAGGCCCTGCCCTGCGCTCTGCCCAAGGGAATCGCTGTCTTGAAATTAGTGCAGATCAGGCTGGTGAGATGGCTCAGCAGTCTAAAACGCATGCATCGGGAAGTTCAGGCCACCACAAGGAGCGCGGCTTGATCCCAGGCACCACATGCTGTGCCCCCCCCCACCCCAGGAAGGCTAAGTTGGCCATAACACAAACAAATAAATGAGGTTTAAGAAAATAAAGCAAACTTAAAAAAAAAAAAAGAAATTAGTGCAGATCCTTTCTGATCTGCATTTATGGTGTTACACTGTGTGACTCTGGTACCATTTATTTAGGTATAATTTTGTATTTGAATGTTTAGGCTTTTTCCTTTTATTTTCATTGTTTACTGTGATGAAATAAATATAACAAATATTTTGTCTCATGTCTCTTTGGGCACACATGAAAATTTTTAAAAGAATATATACCCCCAAAACAATTGCCAGATCACAAAGTACAGACACACCAACTTTCCTTGACATTGCAATATTACTATTCCCCAGTGTGGTTTTTAATGATATATGTTCACACCAGCTGTATGAAAAAGATGGTACCGCAAAAATAAATAAATAAATAAAGATAAAATTTTTAAAAAGTACTTGCTTATTCTCTTTCCTTTTTAAAAAATACATCCTTTCCAGTACTTAAGTCAGCTATTCTTCTTCTTGGTTTCTTCCTGAAAGAATTAAAAGCATCATAGCATAGCAACATATGCACATCCATGCTGATAGCAGCGCAGCATATAATAGCTAAACACTGGAAACAGTCCGAATGCCTATCAACCAGTGACTGGATGAAGAAGATGCGTCTTTTTTTCTTTAACACAGTGGAGTACTGTTCTTCCATAAAAAGATACACTCAAGACGTTTCTGGATGCACCTCGAGGCCATGTTCTTAAGGAAAATAAATCGAACACACGTGTAAATGCCTCATTGTTTCTGTGCTATGAGAAACTGAAAATCTAAATAAGGACCAAAACGTGTACTAGATATTGTGAAATAAGGAGAAAATGTCCCAAATGGGGAGGGGAGAAGAGTAAGGAGAAGGAAGTGGGAGAGTAGGGACAAAAAAATGAGAACAGAAGGAAAAAATGGAAACAGAGCTTTTGTTACCGGGAAGAGGAAGAGGGGTTGAAGGGAGAAAAGTGGAATAGGAAGAAAAAAACCAAGCTATGTCATGTGCAGGTACAAAGTCCCTGCAATGAATGTGACCATTATGTATATCTAACATATACCAATGAACTTGATAAAACACCCCCCACAGCAGATAAAGCAAGCAGATCACATGTTAGTTGTAAACTGTGATAGGTGTGAGTAGAGGTGTTACCCACACTCAGAAACAGTACTGACAAACTTTTATGCATGCTTTAAATTTTTCTTATAAAAATGTGGTTGGGTTTTTGTTGTTTTTGTTTTGCTAGTTTCGAACTTGTAACCTTGGGCTTGCTAGACAGATACTTAGGCTGCTGGGCTATATCCCTGGCTTATGAAAATCTTGAGTAAAGTAAGACATAAAATCATTGTAGAAGCGGGCCTGGTGGCACACACCTATTACCCCAGCTCCTTAGAGGCTGAGACCGAAGAAGCATAATATTGAGGGAAACTTAACAAGATCCTCCCTCAAAATACAAAGCAAAGGGCCCTGGGGAGCTAGGTCAGCACTTACGGATCGCAGGTGAACCCTGCACTCAGTCTGCTGAGCTGCTGCAAAAATTTACCCCCATGACCTCCAAAAACACATCAGGACAGAGTGCCCAAAACTGCCATGTATTGAAGTCTATCAGTGTATTTACCTCAGTAACACACAGGAGACATTGGGAAAGAACAGCCGCCTCATTACTGGGATGAAGACTGTTACATAATTGAGTGTGACTATGAATGGTGGCAAACTCCAAACTGTATAGAAATTTATTTCTTTCTCAGGTCAATGACTGGCAGCCCATTCCTCAATCATTTCATTGTTTTCTATAATCTCTGTTCTTATGGTTACTTTGAGTACAATGCAACTGCTCCCATTCTAGTCCTTAAATCTGCATTACAGGTGACCAGAAAAAAAGGGTCATGCTTTTGCTTGAGGGAATCCTACTGGAACTTGCTTAGCTTCTACTCCTATCCTAAGGGCAGGGAACTAAATTATGGTTCCTCGCACAACTGAAAGTGCTTGGGAAATGCAAAACTTTTTTGATTTGAAGTTTTTTTTTTTTTTCTTTTTGACACATGTCTACAAATTCTGTTAGGTTTCACTGAGGAAAAAAGGAAGAACCAAAGTGGGAGGTAGAACCACTAGTGTCTTCCACAGGTAACTACCAAAAACCCAGAGAAAGCATGACAGTTAAAACAAAATACAAAAAAGGTAAAACATGAAAAAATTATTCTTCAGAGTCAGGAGCGAGTCCTGAGTGCTGTTATCACAGCTCTCTGAAACAATGAATTGTAAATTCCAGCCAGTACAATGCTTCTTAAAAGAGTGAGAACTGGAAAGAAAGGAAGGAAGGCACCTTTAATTGTAGACTGTGTGATTATTTATGCAGAGAATCTAGGACACTGCACAAAGAAGAAATCAAACAAGAGAATCCAGCCCTCTCCATGCATGTATATGCTAGGCATGAGAAGAGACAACTGTGTGCATAATGTGTGTGAGTCTGTCCTCCAACTACAGTAAGTACCTAGAGGACACACACAAGGCCTGTTAGGTGAACTTGCAAAACATTAAATAAGGAGACACCCAATAAACAAGACTCTGAAAGATGGAAAGATACACTTGGGTTCACTTCACATACATCTCATGAATTAATTAATTAATTTGGGTATCAGGACTCAAAGCACCTTGTGCTTGCCAGGCAGGGACTGTGCCACTGAGCTACAACCTTATAATCAGATTCTTTTTTTTTTTTTTAAATGCATTTGGCACAGGGTCTTACTACGCAGCCCAGACTCATAGTGATCCTCTTATTTTCAGCCTCCCCAGAGCTGGGATTATAGGCATGCACCATGCCACCCAGAGTCGGTTGCAGGTTCAGTGCACCCCAGGGGTGTGGCTGGCATGGCATGCAGGATCGGGGATAGAGCACTTGTCCCTATGCTTTCCAAAGCAGCTGCTTAATCTGCTGAGCTGTCTCACCAGCCCTTATAATTGGATCCTGAACATGTTTCACTCATATGTAAAAAATATGCTTCCTAATCTTGGTATAGGATTACTTAAGTAACAATTTACTTATGTTGTTTATAACTACAGCTATAATTATAGATTTATTATTTTTTCCCTGGAATTTTTTTCTGTCTTATTTGAGACCAGGTTTTGCTATTCAGCTCAGTCTGGCCTTGAATTCGCTTTGTAGCCCAGGCTTACCACGAAATCACACTAATCCTCCTGCCTCAGCCTCCTGAATGCTGAGATTATAGATATGTGCCACCATGCCCAGCCTCTCTGCAATTTTGGTAATGTATTATAAGCACATATATTGAGATTCCAAATGGCATTTGTTCAATATAAAAGTTTAAATCTTTTTGTTGTCTGTAATAATCCTTACAATTTTGCCTTAAAATTTAACAACATATTGTTATATTTATTTATTTTTATTTTTTAAAAGAGACTTCAAAATTATAATAATAAAAGACATTAGAAACAATTCAGAATTTCACAACAAAATGATACAAATCTGTCAATATTAGTTGTATTGTATAATGTTGTCTTCAAATTACTTAAGATTACCAGATATAAACATGCAAAAGTGGAAAAAAATTATAAGAAATTAAAAAGAGGAAAAAATTGCAGCACTAACTGCTCCTTCCTGTGGGCCAGCTGGAATCAGCAGTGGAATTCTCCAAGCCACCCTGCATACATACAATGATTTACCCTTTCGCTCCCCCTCACTTCCTCCCTCTGCTATCCTTCTCTTCGTTTTAGAATTTCCTTCCCTTGGAGCAGACCCCCTTTTCATGGTATCCATTGTACTTTTCAGATTTTATTTACTCTTTCCTGTCCTTATACTACACTCGACTTACACTAGTGAGACAATACAATGTTTGCACATGTGGGTCTGATTTATTTCATTAAGAGTATGGTCTCTAGTTGCATGCATTTGCTAAAAAAAGCTTAAATTTATCCTTTTATAGCTGAGTAATACTCCGTTGTGTAAAAACACCATATCTTTTTTATCCATTCCTCAGTTGATGGGCATGGGTTGCTTCCAAGACTCAGCTGAGTTGTGCTGCTATATCATGGGTGCACATGTATCCCTGTAGTATGATGTTTTCAGGTCATTTGGAAAAATACCCAGGAGGGGAATAGCTGGGTTGAATTGGACCTGCAGTCTTAGCTTTTCAAGGAATCTCCACAGTGGTTGCACCAGTCTGCACTCCCGCCAACAGTAGAGAAGGGCTTCTTTCTGGTCACAGACCCTAGAGCATTTGTTCTTGGTTGTACACATGATGATAGTCATTCTTTCTGAGGTGAGTGAAATTTCAGTGTTGTTTTAATTTGCATTTCTCAACTGACTAATAATGTTGAACATTTTTTTTTTCACATTTGTATTTCTTCATCTGAGAAGTGTATATTTATCTCAGGTACCCATTTTTGGATTGGGTCTTTGAATTTTGGGGCCTGATTTTTAAAAGTTCTTTATATGTTCTAGATAGAAATCCTTTGCTGGAGGGACAGTCAGCTGTAATATTTTCCCAGTTCATGGGTTTTCTTTTCATTCTGTTGGTGATTTCTTTTGATGTGCAGAAACTTTTCCAAAAGATGAGATCCCAGTTGTTTATTCTTTGAAGTATTTCCCATGCAGTTTGGTTTTTCTTCATGAATTCTCTATCTATCCCTATGTTTTAAAGATTTCTACCTACATTTTCCACCAGGAGATTTAGTGTGTCTACTTAAATAGTTAAATCTTTGATCCATTTTTATTGTAGTTTAGTGCATCGTGATATACCTGGCTCTAGTTTTCATCTTCAGTATGTGGAAAACCAGTTTTTCTAGCATCATTTATTGAAGAAGCTATCTTTCTTTCAGTGCACGTTTGGCCCATTTGTCAAAGATAGTGTGTCTGTAGTTGTGTCCGTGTCTTCTAATCTGTTCCATTGAGCCCTCAGATCTTTTTTTTTTTTTTTCATTGCCAGTACCATGTTGATTTTATCATAGTAGCTTTGTAGCATAATTTCAAGACAGGGATTGTGATGCCTTCTGCCTTTCTTTTGTTGTCCAGGATTGCTGTTGGCATGCTGGGTCTCTTCTGGTTCCAGATGAATTTCAGGAATATTTTCTCAAGATCCATGAGATATACTAATGGTATTT
Source organism: Capromys pilorides (assembly GCA_004027915.1). Lineage (NCBI taxonomy): Eukaryota > Metazoa > Chordata > Mammalia > Rodentia > Capromyidae > Capromys > Capromys pilorides. The sequence goes on from PVKN010006841.1 coordinate 24,198, forward strand.
TAATTGGGATTGCATTCAATCTATGTAACAATTTTGGAAGTATTGCCATTTTCCCAATGTTGGTTCTTTCTATTCACAAGCAAGGAATATATTTCCATATTCTGATATCCTGTTCAATCTTTTTTATCAGAGTGCTGTAACTTACACTGTATAAATCTTTTATTTCCTTTGTTAGATTGATTCAAAAGCATTTCTTTTTTGTAGATGTTAGGATGAAAAGTATGGTTTCCCTAGTTTCTCTCTTGGTGCATTTGTTGTTTTTTGCACAGGGGTGCTATTGATTTTTGAGTGTTGACTTTGTATTCTGCTATGCTACTGAAATTTGATTATTAAATCTACAAGTCTCTTGGTGGAGTTTGTGGGGTCTTATGTGTAGAGCACCATGTCATCTGCAAATAGGAATAATTTAACTTCATTTCCAGTCCTTATTTATTTTATTTCTCTCTCTTATCTAATTTCTCTTGCTAGCATTTTAGAAATATATAGAATAGGAATGATGTCATGGACATCCTTGTCTTGTTCCTTATTTTAAATGGAAGGCTTTCAGTGTTTGTCCATTTAGTATGATGTTGGCTATTGGTTTGTCATAAATGGTTTTTATGGGATGAGGTAAATATCATCTATTCTGATTTTCTGTAAGCTTTTTTTTTATCATGAATGAATTCTGGACTTTGTCAAAAGTATTTTCTGCATCTACTGAGATGATCACGTGATTTTCGTCTTTGGTTCCGTTGATGTGGTGTATTACATTTATGAACTTGCATATACTGAACCATCTTTGAATTCCAAGACTGAGTTTCACTTGGTTGTGATGTATAATTTTCTTAATGATTTGGTGCATTCTATTTGCTAGTGCTTTATTGAGAATTTTTGCATCTATGTTCATTGGGGAGACTGACCTCTAGCTTCCATTTTTGGTTGGGTCTTTCTCTGGTTTTGTCATCAATGAAATACTTGTTTCCAGGAATGTGTTAAAGAAAATTGTATCCTTTTCAATTTCATTGAAGAGTTTAAGAAGAGTTCACATTAAATCTTCTCTAAATTTCTTGTAAACTTCTGCTGTGAATCCATCAGGACCTGGGCTTTTCTTTGTTGCTAGTTTTTTTTTTTTTTTTAATTGTATTTTCAATTTCATTTGCTGATATTGGGTTATTCAGAATTTATTTCTTCTTGATTCAGCTTTGGTAATGCATATGTATCTAGGAATCTGTCCATTTTTTCTGTTTTCCATCTTGTGAGAAAAAATATTTTGGAGATACATATTTTTGATCTTCTGAATTTCTGTAGGGCCCATAGTGCTTACACCTTTTTCATTTCTTATTGCATGAATTTGAATATTTTTTTCTTTATTTTGGTAAGCTGGGCTAGGGGTTTGTCAATTTCATTTTTTCTTTCAAAGAAGCAGCTGTTCAACCTATTAATTTTTTGTGCTGTTTTCACTGACTCCATTACATTTATTTCTAAAAATGATATTTATTTACTTATTTGTTACTTGCTGTGCAGTTCAGACTTATAGTGATCCTCCTGTCTCAGGCTCTCCAGTGTTGGAATTACAGATTTGTGCCACCACACCTGGTTTTAGAGTCAGCATGACACACCTGGAGTTCTAGGGCCAGCATGGTGTGTGGTACTGGGGATGGAACTAGGGTCCTTGCACTTACCAGGCAGGCACTTAGACCTCTGAGCTATCTCTTCATCCCATATTTCTGTTCTTCTTCTTTTTTTAAAAAAACTGATTTTGCATATTTAATTATGCTCTTAATTTAAATCTCTCACTTTTTCTTATGATTCTGTCATTACACATAGATTTCTTTTTTCTTTTTACCCTGCCTTGTAAGTAGATTATAAGTCCAAGATACAATATAAATCATAAAGCAAAAATTAAAATTAAACAATATTCAAAAGGTTAATTAACTATTAATTACTTGAAAATTGATTAAATATTTTAAAACAATATTTTAAAATCAAAATTAAATTTTAATTCCAACTTAGGAGGCCAGAATGTTATGTATCATATGTACAAATGTGTGATAAATTCAGAGTTCTCACATAGTATTTGAATAGGTTAATACATAAAAAGATATCAACTAAGAAAAAGTTTCCATGGTAGTAAAGAAATACTAAGAATGAAACATAACATAAATACTGGAATGGCAAATATATGACCAGCATTTTTAACAGTTTGCGGATACAATATCACACAAAGTTCTAGTATGTTACAGACTTCGACAGTGTCAATGGTGCTTACTGGTGGTCAGATGTCATTTGTGGGACTGATCTACTGCCATTTACTTGATGTCCATTTGTAGACCTGGACAGAATCATGACCCATCGGGTGCAGGAGAAGTCCACTTGTAGAATATGCTGATGGAAATATTTTGCTGCTGTATAAAAAAATAATTGAAAGACTACTGTTTTATACCTCTTTTTTTCTCCTGTGTTTAATTATATGCCCTATTTGGTGGGTTTTTTCCATTCTCCCTCATGGAGTTGTGGTCATTTTGATCCCTTTGTAGAATATCTTTTAGTAGGGTTGGCTTTGTCATCATGAGATTTTTTAGCTGTTCTTTGTCATGGAAGTATTTCACTTCTCCACTGAACTTAAGAGTTTTGCAGGGTATAGCAGTCTGGGTTGGAATTCGTTTTCTCTCTCTCTTTCTTTCTTCTTACTTTCTTTTTTCTTTCTTTTTGTCTTTCTGAAACAGGGTCTCACTATGCATTTCAGACTGGTCTTGAGCTCGTTTTCCAGTCTGGTCTCAAACTTGTATTGATTCTCCTGCCTCAGTCTCCCAAGTGCTGGGATTACAGGTGTGCACCACCATGCCCAGCTTGGCATTTGTTTTCTTGTAAGACTTGTAGTACTTTGCTCCATGTTCTTCTTGACTTGATGGTTTGTCTGGGGAAATCTGCCATTATTCTGATGGGTTTCCTTTAAATGTGATCTGTTTATTTTCTCTAGCAACTTTCAGTATACTGTTCCTGTGCTGAATTTCTGGGATCTTGATTATTATATGTCTGGGTGTGGTTTTAATTGGGTTGATGTTATTTGGAGTTATAAATGCTTCAGTTACCTGAATGTCAGATGGTTTTCCCATATTTGGGAAGTTTTCTGCTATTACTTCTGCCCATATTCTTTTAATATCATTTGTATTGACTCCTTCTTTCTCATTGATTCCTATTAGTCTTATATTGTTCATCTTTGCATCGTCTTGCAGATGTTGAATTATGTTTTCCTGCATCCTAGTTGTCTTTAAGAGATCTTTGCTTACCTTTTCACTAGCTGCAGTGGTGTCTTTAAGGTCTGAAAGTCTATTTTCACTTTCATTCAAATGGTTTTGCCAGCTTGTGATTGAGGTTTTAAGTTTCTGTATAGAACTTTGAATCAGCATCATGCATTCTATTTCTTTCCTATATTGCTCATTCAAGGATTCCATCACTTTTATATTCTCCTCCATTTTTTAAATCATTGTCTTCTTTAGAAGCATTTAGTACTTCTTTCATTATAGTTAT
>PVKN010006842.1:0-27705 GCA_004027915.1 Capromys pilorides
AAAAGTCAAGCACAAGTTCTTAATACATGCAGGAGGCCTACGTTTTGCAGAAGGGCTTTGAAGGGAGTGCACCTTAGTAACTCTGGTAATAAATACCCTGTTGAAAATTTAAAGTGCATATTAACATAAGGTAAGTCTGAGCATTTGTAAATTTTGAAAGACTTAAAAACAAACAGACACACAAGTGTATGTTGAGACCAGTTAGAGTCATATGTGATCTAGTGCCACTGGTACACAGTGTCAGGACTAGTTGTCTAGACATTTTTATTTACAAGGTAACTGTTAGATTTTTGCAGTTACTGCACTTGAGAAGTTGTATAGTATAAAATATAAGAGCTAGGATTTGAGTCCAGGCAAGTTAGAGACAAGTCCCAGCTCTCATTTGTTTGTTTCCATCTACATTTTGCAGCATAGAGATTAATCAGGGGTTCATCTTTGTTATGCAGATCTGCTAAGCTAAGCCTCCAGTGCTCTGTAAATTTGATTTTGAGACAGTGCCTTTGAAGATGCCAAGGCTGGGGCTGTGTGTGGGGATGGTGCTACATTTCTCACTGGGTGGCTAGGAAGAGTTAAGGAAATGATGTACAAAGAGTATTCTGCACAGTACTGCCATCTTGGCAGCATTTGCTTAGCAGAAGTGATGGCACTAATGTGACAACCACAATGAGAATAGCCAAGAGTGAAGAATTCAGGAAGAAAATATTGTACTTTAGAAAACAAATGAAACAGTTCAAATACAGAGAGGTAAACACACCTTCATTCCTAGATTGCACTGAGGAAAAAGGAGACCCTCCCAGCCTCACAAGGAAAATGTGAGGGGCACAGGATTTTCATACTTAATTGAATGGAGAACTGGAGCTTGGAAGATAAAATGGACTTATCTTCCTGATACTGCGCTTTGGACTTCACTCACCTGAGCATGTTCTGTCCTCACCAGAAGGCCAGCTACTGTCAGAAGATCAACAATGAATTTGGTGAGCTCCAACAAGCTTTGTTCTATAATTTTAGAATATTATGTTATTCATTTACTGAGATGAATCTCATAACAAAGAAACATTCTCATTGGATTACCAATGGTACAGTATAACAGTATAATATAAGCATACATAAAATAATCCTTAGGGGTCTTAAGAGATGGTGTTCCTACTGCTGGGGTGTGAGGGGTATCCAGGGCATATTCTAGTAAAGGATATGCAAATAGATCAGAAAAAGATTCTTGCTGCTCTTTGGTCTAAATTTCCCCAGTGCATCTTTGAAGGCCATGTGCTCCATGCAAAGGCTGTGTAAGGTCATCATTTTCCTTGACTGTTTATCCAAATCATTTGAATGGCTGAGTATTTTTATCTGTGCTACCGTTACCCACATGGATAAAATATTTTCCTGCTGATTTTCTGAAGCTCAGAAGCAAGGCTTTGTATTTCAATATGCTTTGACTCCTGAGATGATTGCATTTTATGCGGGCTCATGGCATAAACTTTCCAGGACCCTTGCTGAGTTGTCATTGTTGTACAGCTGATTCCTTGCATGACATCCAGTGTCTGAATGCCTTTCTCATCCAGGCTTCCCACTGGTTATCAGATTACTGATAAAGAATGAAAGGAAAGAGTGTACAACTAATACTGCATAAGGGTCTCTAATGACATTAAGGGTTACTTTCTCTTTAAGACAGCATTTGTTATTTCACAATGATTGGATCATCCACATGTGTCATGCTGGATGAGTCACCTCAACTGTAGACTGCAGCTCTGGAAAGCTTTTGTCCTGATTCCTGAGTCCCTCTAACTTTTGGCTGGAGGAAATCTACATCCTGGGAAATTAGATGTCTAGCATGATCTCAGGAAATGGCTCTCCCTAGCCCTAATCTCAGTGCACAATTTTTAAGAAAACTATGTAATGCCTCCCTATTATTTTGAAGGAAAGACATAATTCTTCCCCCATCCTCTGAAAGGAACTATAGCTATTTATTTCTTTTAAAGTGGAAGAAAATCGATGCATCAAGACATTATCTGGAAAGAATACAGGGCATTGAGAATTGGTTTCTTATCTGTGAATACTCAGCTTAGCAAAAGACTCTGAACTAAGCCTTGATTAATCAAACAATTTTCTTGTTTTGAAAACTTCTCTGAATCTATTATTACATAACACAATAAAACTGTTTCCTCTTGAAGATGTTTACTAGCATTTGCTGCACTCCAGTACAAATCATAAATACAGCATCCTATAAACACACACCTGTGCTGCAGAAAGGGGACCCTGCCTCCCCCCTACCTTCCCTCTTCTCTGCACTGCTGCATTCAGCTGGGTAAGACTGGCTTAGTGCTTTGCTTTCAAACCTCTCTTAACTGAATCTTAACTGTGGGCTTTTAGATTACACTGCTAGATCTTATGCTGCTGTCACCTACAACAGCTAGGGGAAGGAAGCTCAGATACAGATGTGGCCTCCAACAAAGAAAACTGAGGCACACACAGTAGCAATTGTGCTGGAGCTGGTATAGGCCAAGAAAGCTGCAGAGAGAGTGTGGTGCGATTCACACTGCCAAGGAATGTCATTTAAAAGAAGCAATATTAGGCTGAGAAGGATTATTTGGTGGTAGAATCTGAGTTGGGTTTCCATTCTCTTGAACAATCATATTTCCCTGGGAAGTGTCAGCCTGTCCTTTGCACCTCATCTCACTTGGCTCAGGGGCTCTGAACCTGCTTTGTAGCTAATCCTTTGAGCCTGCAGCAATGTCTGGTGAGGACAAAAGTGCTCTACTTTCTTAAGAGCAGCCCTAGAAGGCTCTGCCTCATTCACACATCTTGGGCAGTGTACAGATTAGTCACAGGAGGAGGGATACCCAGATAATCTCACTGATCAGTCTCACCAGCACTGCCAAGATCCCGTGGCTGGAATTGTTCTGACATCTGCCTTATCACTAAGAGTTGCCCAGAGGTGGAAGGGCTCTGCTAACAGCTGGGGTAGAACATGAGTGGAGCCAGTATATGAATACTTGAGAGTCATTGTCACAAATGAGGAGAAAAGAGACAAGCACATAAGATCAGAGTTTGCAGAAAATAATCTTCAATGAGAGAGTCTCTTTAGGTTCCCGGTGTCCTGTGGAATCAGGTTCCTGTGCCAGATCTCTGCCTCTTGATGTCCCCGCCCCATATCTTTCTTGTAAGAGATAGCCACTCACTGAGTGCAAAACTGTGCACCAAGCACTGTCTTATTCATTTTCCAGCAGCAGTGGGAGCCCATCAACCACTCTGCCAGAGATGCATGCTATGGACTTTGTGTTTCACCCATGAAGAAAGTGAAGCAGAAGGGATCAAACAATTTGTCCCCAATTGCATAGCTAATATTTAATACTAGAATCCAAAACATGTATATCAAATTCCTGAGTTTTTAGAAACAATATGCAGTTGCTTTATTTCTTCTCTGATGTCTACCTTTCTCTTTCTTGAAAATTCTCAGATTTATATGTCAAGCTATTCACCGAGGGCAGGATTCTGCCTGGAGCTCTTCATAAATGAATTTTTCTGGACTAGTGGTTCATTAAGGCCCAGACAACCTCTGGGCTGTGCTAACCGCTTGACCACAAATTGCAATGCAGTGCACTAATGCAGGTGGACAGCTGAAGAAATGGGAAGTAAAAGTAACCGTGAGCCAAGGAGTACCACCCATTCTTTGACACTGACCAAACTCAAATTATTCCTCAGCATAGCATCTATTGAAAAACAGACATAGGGATCCTGTTTGTTTGTTTCTAAAGTGGGTTGCTTGCTGGACATGTGATAGTTAGAGGCACATCCTTGCTTTTGTGACTGCACTTACACTATTCCATACAGCAACTGAACTGACATTCAAGGTAGATTAGGCAAGAGAATTGAAGCCATATATTCCTACTGTGCTGTCCCTAATGATATAGAATTAATCTGGTTGAAACATGTAAATTAACACAGAGAAGAGGCTAAGGCAGACAAGACGAAGGCATTATGCTGACTAAGAGTAGAAGACATTTGTGAGGTCAGTCTCCAGCCCCAAATCCCAGCCCTCCAGGAAGCTGCTGAAAGTCAAATCCAATTGCCTAGGGAAGCGGAATCGCAGATCTTTTTAATTTAAAAAAAAAAAGAAAGAAACCTTGATTTGTTCTAACTTGCTGAGCAGAATTCTGTTTTTATTTTACTAAGAGCAAGACAGAAGTCTAAGATATGATCCCAAACATGAGAAGCAAAGTGAAGGGAGGAAGGAATAGCGGGAAGGGAAATATGTAAGATAAAGGCAGAAAGCTCAGTGAACTAAGGGGTGGGAGTTCACTTTCCAGCAACAGGGAGAACTCATAGTTACAAGTCTTTTTCTTTTTTTTGGAGATCCTAGGAAAAAATTACAGATGTGTCTAATTTTTGCCCTTTCATGCCTGAAGATCAAGTGTCTGGATTTGAAATCTCTTACCTAGTGGTTGAGCTAGGCTGTCTAAGTGAACTTTCTGTGCAACTATGCTTCTATGTTTTCTAACCCAGTTGTTAAAATGATTGCTACAGAGTAGAATGATTCCTTTATATCACCCAGGGCAAATCTTGGCACATGAAAGAGAGCCTAATTCTCTGGCAGAGATTCTTGTTTACCTGACATCCCTTCTCTTCTTTACTGAAGGTACACCGCATAGATTGCAGGACAGGGAGCCTACCTGGGGCTATTTTCTGGGCTCCTTTGAACAAGGGCAATCGCATGGGGGCAGCTCTGCTTCTTTCCATTAGGTAGAAGATATCTGGAAATTTCTAGAGAAGTTGTCATTTTCCTTATAAAAGAGGGCACGTCACCCTGGCATCATCCCTTCCTCATTTTTTTCCCTCTTAGATATGGATCCAGTGTTGGGAGCCAAAGCACCATTTGTGACCAGCGCATCAAGCCAAAGGAAATCGCAGACATGTCAGCCAAGGAAAGTTGAAACTTAGAAACCAAGACTGGGAGGCACCAGATTTCTTTTCACATAAGAGAGCTATCCCTTAAAAAAAAAAAAAAAAAAAAGACTGTGCCAGAAACTGTTGCATTATTTGCAGCTAAAAGCATTCCGACTAGAGCTACCTATCATTTTTACAAATACAGATTCAAGTATTATCTTCATTTAATTTTTAAAGGAAAATAAAAATAAAACCCATAGAATAGGTATTTAATTCCATATTTTTTGGCTGAGATTTAAAATCTTCTGGTTTGTATTAATAACAATGAAAACTTTAATATTAGACACTGATAACAATAGTTATAAGCAGTGAATTATAATAAAATGATAATATAAGAACAGAAGTTTTTCTGTGCCACAGATTGTATTTATAGAATCCTTAGAACAGTTCTATATAAGACTCACTATAATCGTCTGCAATTTATGATGATGACACTCAGGCATAGACAAGTAAGTCTCTCGCACAAAGTTGCGGAATTAAGATTCAGCTCCATGTTTTCCTGACCAGGAGGCTCATGCAGCTAATCCTGCCTGCCTTGCCGTGGTCCTGAAATGATTTCTGTCTCTGTCAGGCTCTGCCGGCACTCTCTGCCGATGCTCCTCCTTGTGGTGGGAATAGTTTTCTTCCCCTCGCACTGCCTGGCTTCAGCTCGCTGAAGCTCTCCTACCTCAGCTTAAGCACATTCTACTTGGCAACCTTCCCTGACACCCTCTCCTCTCTGACTGACTCATTTCCCCTGTTCCAGCCTTTCCTCCACACTTTCCTGTTTGATTTGCTTATCTGAGCATCGTCTTCCTGGTCCCCCAATCTCTTCTGTGTCCACTAACGTCATCCAAGCCTTTGGTTTTCACGTAGCGTTCATTCAGTGAGTATCAGAGTGGCTTAGCCTTTCATATTCATTTGGGTTCTCAGGGGAGCAGAGAGTGTGGGTGACAAGCAAGCCTGGTGGAGCGGGACTGGGGACTGCATCCCTGGACCCTGACAGGACCCGCTGTTCAGTTCACGATGTTCCAGCGAAGTCTTGTTGACTGATGAAGCATTTACTGCAATTGGCCCTAGAGAGCTACTTAGTTCAGGCCTAAAAAAAGGAAACAGAAAAATAAAAAGCTCTGAAAGATAGCAGTATGAGTCCCTGTGAGGCAAGCCTAGACATGTGCTGGGAGAGGAAGAAATGTGGAACTATGAAAAAGAATCCCTCCCACGAATGTCTAAAAATGATGTTCCTAGCAGCTTTAGGTATCACAGTTGTGCAGGCAGAAAAGTATTTGATTAACTCCCTGGCATTATCTCTGAGGTGTGGGTGGACTGGAGATCTGCATGCACGATATTCCCCTCAGACAGGCGACTGGGCATTGTTCTACATGCGATGCATGTGGCCTTGCAGCACTTAGCTGAAGTCTGACGCTGAAAACCTTGTCCTTCTCAAGGTCAAGCTAGCTGTGCCGACGCTGGTTTGTGTCTGGCATTTAACAACCAGCTAAGGACATTTAAGGTGGATTGGAAATGGAATTTTTGGGTGTCCCGGATTGGGGAGTGCACCCTATCTGGTTCCCTCCATTCTCTGTTTTCTGCTGTAGATTTTTAGATAGTTCTGTGTCATCTGTAGTTTTCCTCCAGTATCGAGGTGCGTAGTGAGTCAGATGAGGCTCCTGAAGTCTGACTTTAGGTCTGGCTGGTTATAGTGAGTGCAGTGCAGGAGCCCGGAAGAATCGGGGGCAGCATCTCCACCAACTACGGCTCACGGCTGCAGCGGACCGTCCCTGTCCCACCATGTTCCTTCCCTGCATTCGCGTTAAAAGTAATCTTTCATTGAATGATTCTCAAGGTCAAATGAAAGGATTTTCATTCAAAGTGTGAAAATAAGAACTGCTGGCAACAGAAAAATCTGAATTTCCAATCTGTCTTGTAGTTGTATTACCTGGACTTCTCCGTGAGTCTGTGCTCTCTGATTTGGTAGTAATGCTAATAGCCCTTGGTAGATCATACGATGCCTAAGTAGGCTCCTTTCTGAGTCACAATTCAGCCAACTGGTGGTGGGTGCAAGGGTTAATTTGGGGATAACAAATCAGGATCTGTGTTTTTTTTAGTAGATATTATGCTTAAACTGAAGAATTGGCAGCATTTTTTGTATAGGTACAGATAAATATTTTAGGATTTGCAAGCCATATGGTCTCCGTCGAAACTGCTCAGTTCTGCTATTTTAGTTTAAAAGCAGCCAAGACAACACATAAATAAGTAGGAGTGGCATGTCCCCTGAAGAACCTTCTTCCCTGAGTACTGGGAACCGAACCTTGTGCTTTTGCATTCCGCTGCTTCACCAGCCCATTTTATGTTGAGACAGCCTCATTACCTTGCTAGGAGGCCCAGGCTGGGCTAGAACCCATGACTCTTCTTCCTCAGCTTTTCCGAGCAGTGGCAGTAGAGGCTGCACTATCATGGCCAGCAGAGACGGCTTTCCTCATACATACGGGCTGCTACGTTTGGCCAGTGCCTGGTGCATAGTTTGTCGACTCCTGTGATGATCAATGACTTTCCTGGAGCGTCACTGGTGACACAGATGCCCTACATTGCCCACACCAGGCAGAGAGATCGGCCACTGCCTCCCCTCTTTGTGTTTATGATGTCTTTGGCTGAACCTGGAGAACGTGCAGAAGGGCAGCCGCAGCAGCAGGACCTTGGAGGTCATGACGCACTCCGCTTACCAGCACACACGGCGCTGGATTCCACTGCCACCCTTGTGAGCTGCCTGCTGCTGGCAGATCATTATCCTCTGTGTGACTCAGTTACTTAATTGGCTGAGTAAAGGTAGCAACATCCTCCCCGAACAAATTTCTGTAAATGCATGGAGTAAATGCAATTATTATTGCTATCTTCCTTCTATAAACTGGGGATAGCCTTATAAATTTGTAAGTATTAATAAGAGAGCATGTATAAAACTTATACCATGATACTTATGCATAATAATGTTTAATGGATAACTATTATTCATAGTACCATTTTACAAATAAAGGAAGTTAAAAATAATCAAATCACTCTGCTGAAGCCTTACAGTGGATAATAACAGAAATGGAGCTGAAAGCTTTCAGATTCCAGAGATTATTCTGTTCTCACTAAAGATGAGCAGATGTCTTTTGGAGCTCCTAAAAAAGGTAAAAAGTGAGATGGAAACAGAAACATTTTTATTAAAAATGGTGTAAAGTGAATCCACATATATTCCTCTTAAAATACCTTGAGGCGAAGCATATATTTCTTCCAGAGTGGCTGGGAAGCAGCTTCGCCCTGGGAATGGAGCACAGGCCTTAGAACCATCTGGAGAAAGGCATCGTTCACCCTTCCTGAAATAAACCCATTGCTCTAACCACTCCTGTTTTAGTCCATGTTGACCCCTTCATCTTGAACTGAGCTGAGTGGAGACATGGTAAGTATGTAAATGAAGGATCTGGCAGGCAAGACCGACCACCTCTGCCCTTGTGTGGGATCTAGTGCAACCCCGTCTCCCCTCTGCTCCTTGGGTCCTCGGAGAACCTGTGGGGCAGCTTTGCATGGTTACAGGCCTAGGGTGACTGAATTAGCCACGTGGGCATTTCTCGTTTGCAAACAGAAGACCTCTGGTTCAAAGAGTGCTGTTGCAGGAGCAATGTCAATGGGACAGACATGGAAAGTGTTGGGTGTCCTGATACAGCACGTGCAGGGATGGGAAGAAGAGAAACACGCACACCTCCATGTTTTGTTCTAGGAGCAAAATGAATCCAGGTCTCAGTGAATGTAGCTTGCTCTTGAAGACTGATCGGCAGCAGCAGTTCATGGACAAAGCTCTGTAGGCCATCGCTTTGGTTTTCTTCTGAAGTAGCACTGCAGATGATTTCTGCCTCCTTTTATTTTTATCGACACTAAATACCATTGCCTATAATGAGCGCCCAACTAGTAAATGGGTAGTAAGGAGTGAGTATCTCAAATACTGTCTCAGTCCTTAGAGGACTGCCGTAAGGCAATTTCACGTGTCATGATCCATTCACCAGCAGTTGAAGTTGTTCCTTTTTAATAACTTGAGTGCAGGGATGGTGGAGATAGCCCAGAGGTCTAAGAACCTGACTGGCAAGCACCAGGACCGGGGTTTCAACCCTGGTACTGTGTACTGTGCCTGCCCCAGAACCCCAGGCATAACATGTTGGCTACCAAAACTGGGTCTGACGGCTCAGGCCTGTAATTCCAGCATTTGGGAGGCTGAGACAGGAGGACCACTGCAAGTCTGAGCTGCATAGTGAGAACTTTGAAGATGGTTGCCTGGAGAACTGTCTACTCAGAAAGGATTCATGGGCTATGCCAAAGAAAGAAAGAAAGAAAGAAAGAAAGAAAGAAACAAAGAAAGAAAGAAAGAAAAGATTTAAAATGTTTATAAAGTAACTTGAGTCCTTAGAGTTTACTTTGTCCGCCTCCTAAATTTCTTATTGATTGACTCCCTACCCCCATCCTTCAGTCTGGCTTCAGCCTCTCCGTTTCCTATTCTTCAGACCTCATGCTGTCATTATTACTTTTGTGATATCAGGATTCTCAGGAGTGCAAGCGGTTGCTTCCCACAAGCAGTGCAGGGAGTCCAGCTCTGAGCTCTCCTGCTGTATGTGACTGGCAGAAGCAAAGAGAGGAAGGAGAGTTTCACCAGAAATAAGGGGAGAAGAACAGCTCCTGGTTGTCCAGGAGGGGTCCCCAATGGGGCTGCCACTAAGGCCTTTGTCAGGGGTGACGTACCCAGCAAAGTCACAGTGTGGGTACAGCCTGGGTGAGATCGCTGCCTCCCTGGAGGATTGCACTATGCCGACATTTAGCTAGTGTTAAAGGCAGGCACTTTGGGATGGGCAGGGTGCAGAGGCGTTGGTCCTCCACCAAGGCAACTCATGTCTATCAGCACTTATTAGGCCAGGCAGTGCTAATTACAACAGAAACTCTAGTCACTGTTTAGACCTGAGGGAGGCATGTAGGGTTGGCCACTGTGTCTCCATTGTGAGGTCTGGCCTTCTTCAGATGCATGCCCAGCCATAACTCTGATTGGTTGATTGACTAATTATTTTGATGACTTCCATGAGAGCCCATTCCTCTCTGACTGCATATTAATTTCTTTCTAACTGAGGTTCCTGTGGTATTTTGAGCCCAATCCAGATGGGTACACTACTCAGTGGCACTTGTGAGTGAGTCACCATCTTATAATTTGGAAAATAAAAGAGTTCCATACAACATATGTACTGCCATTTTGCTCAAAGGAGTAATGGTTTAGAATGAAATTCAGGAGGAAATTTCAAGATTTTTTTCTTTTCTTTTTTTAAGATCTTGCTTTGTTACCTGGGTTGTCTTGAAATCCTAGACTCAAAAGATCCACTCAGGTAGCTGGGATTAGGAGGCAGGCAAGTGAGCCTGGTTTAGGGCTAGTCAGTGGTGGAAACTGGTACAGCTGAAAGATGGCACACAGCCACTTTTGATGGTGCCAGACAGCAGATTGGACAGCACTATTAGCTGGTTTCAGATTCTTTAGTTTCAAGCAGCAGGACCATACCCAAAATGATAAGCAAAGACACTTCCAGCTCACTATGTGCTAGAGGTTAATAAGTTCTCAGTGTTACCCCAAGTGAATCAGTAAGTGCCCGGAGGACCACATTCTTGATTTACAAAAGACCAACAGATGAATGGAGCAATAATTATGCTATCATGTGACAAGTTCTGTGACAAAACCACCTGCACAAGGTCCTGGGAAGGCTCAGGAGAGGAGATGACTCTTGGAGGGTCATGAAGATAGCAGAGTTAGAGAAAGGACAGAAAGGGAGAGGTGTTGCAGGCAGAAAGCATAACTGCAGTGAAGGAGGGTTGATGGGAAAGGAGAGATCCAGAGGAGAGCTGCCAGGAGGCTCTGGAGATGGTTGCTTGGTAACCACCTAGCACAGTTGGGCCCTGTGCTGAATCATTCAGATCCTCTTGGCCGCCCAATCTCTTTCTCCACCCACATCAAGTTGAGCATTTTGTCTAAATCTGCAGACACCAGTGATGGAGAGTAAGTTATTTCAGGAACACCTCTTCTCAAGCCAGAGCGTGAGTTTCTTCCTCCTATCCAGAGGGACCTCAGGCTCTCAGATTCAGGCTCATACAAGCTGTCAGGGAGGAGGATAATACTCACTTCGTGGGTATCATTTCATGAGTAATGCAAAGCTCCAGAAGAAGAAATAAGACTCAAAAATGATGAAGAAAAAGCTCAGAGAAGGGGGTTAATAAACACGTGCATATATTAACAACAGAAGGAAAGAAAACATGAAAGAAAAGAAAGCAAACCCGCATGGCCCTCTCAGCAGTGTCTGTGGAGGTAGAACTACATCAGTATCCCATGTTTATGATACATCTCCTCCCTCTGTGAGCAAATTGGCAACATATCAAGATCTTTTCTAGAGATGCCAAGCCCCAAAGAACTTACAGTAGGTGTTGTACTTTGCAACAGTCACGGTGTCTATGTGATTCTAGCCAAAACAGTCTCCTACTCTGCGGTGAGAGTGAGGGGTGGAGATTCTGACCATGACTCACGGGGGTGGGGTGGGATGGGGGTGGTCAGAAGAAGTGGGTAGGCCAAGATGGATTTCTCAAGCTAGTGAGTGCCGCACGTACCCCTGCAAGCCTGGAGAGTGTGGGGGCAGCCTTCTCCCATCTGCCCCCCCCCATTCGCTCTTCGCTTCTCTCCACCTCTCTATCTCTCTGCCCCCACAAACACATGCACACACTGGCAAGGGAGGCTATTTCCAGCTTGCTCACAAAGACAGAAATCACACCCAGGCACACAAAAGCTGGGAGAGGATACTTCTGTGAGAGCAGATCACAATTTTGAATAAGTCGGTTGAAAGGAGGACCCTGCAGAAAGAAGGAGGCCTACAGGGGACCTTTGATTCTTCCCAACCGAGTGGCTTGTGTTCCTTTCATAGTTAAAAATCTTCTGAATTATAATCATTAGCATCTGCTTGTGTGGGAATTTCTAAAAGAATGACAGAGTGCCTCCACCAAATAAAATCCTTTCCCTATGGTGGACTTCAATGTTTAAGACATGCTGCTTTCACTTTGTGGAAGAAAGACATCCCCCTGCTAATGACTGTGGATCTGGTCATGTGCTTTTTTTTGATTCATATATTAGGGAGGAAGTGACTCACACTTGATTAAGAGCTTGACACCACCTACTCATGCAAATCATGTGTGTGGACGAGAAAAATGAAGGCGAGTGCCGTGGGACAGCAGTGTCCCTTCCTCCTTACAGTGCTGGCTTCTACATTCCCTAGCTGCTGGATCTATAGAAGACACACCAGACAAGTGTGTGTGTGTGTGTGTATATGCACGTGCGCGGGCATGCACATGTGTGTGTGTTAGCACTCTGGCTCATCATGGATGTCAAAGCTATTACACTTACGGGATCTTTATTGACTTTATGGAGGAACTGCTAGAATGCCAGATCGTGTTCTCAGGCACAAATTACAGTCATAAAATAATGGCTATTTATGATTTGTTTTGTTCTGACCATATTCTCTCAGTATCCCTGAAGTTGATATCTATAATCTCTACAATAATAATCTCAAGGAGCTTGAAGGAGTAAACTCAGCTTAATGCTACATAGCTCTAAAAAAAGTATGTTATTTTATAGCTTTCTGAATCTGCCTTTAGAATTGCGCTATGAAGCCCACCAATGTTTAAAAATATTCCTATGTAATGTAAAGCAGTGAGATATAATATTTTATTCATAATGCATGACAAAGATAGAAATTTAAAATATTTCAATATCTGCATAACTCAGTTGAGCACATAACTTTACATTTTCGCAAATTCTGTTTCTTTTATAAAGATCAATCCTTGAGGGCAGGTTAGCTTTTGTTTTCATTTAAAACTTTTATTGCATCTCTTCTGGGCTTAATGTAAGGTAAAATTTCAACTACAGCACAGGTAAGGGGCAGAGAAGATATTACAGTGTACCTGCTTAAAAAAAGATTCCTGCGGAATCGCATTTTTACAGTGATTGGATTTTAAAACCAACACATCTGATGTATTTTTCTTAGCCTCTCCCCAGCTTCAAACTATCCTAACAGCTTTTTGTTTCCTGGCCATAGGAAATTTGAAGAGATTGAGCTCATTGTAGATGAAGGCAGGGACCTGACCATCTCCAGTTTGTCAGTGGGTTGCATCTCCATGGCTACGTGTGGATCACATGACCCAAATGAACCAATGAAGAGATCATTCCTGGGCTTTGGTTTGAGCTATAATAGAAGTCAATTTCCTGTTCTGACAGCTTCCGAGCCTTCTGACGTCCAAGAAGAAACGGACTTCCTGTGAACTCACTCAACACTGAAAATGCAGAGCTACCAAGCATGAGGAAACCCTGGGGCTCAGGAGCTTTGCCTGGTCCCAGGTGGTCCTGAACCCAAAGCTAGGAACCAGTCAGTTCAATTTTCTCTTGGTCAAGTTTGAGTTAGATTTTTTCCATTCTTTACAACATGAGTAATAGCTAATTCTCTAGCAAAGAGAAGAAAAAAATATCCATATATCACTGGAGTCACAAAATCACAAACACCAAAGCAACCAGTTCTTTTCTTATCATTAAAACAGAATGCTGTTTATTGAAATGAGCATGAGATGAGGTGAATGGTGTCCACTGAAGGGCCCTGTCAGGGAAAATATGCTTCATTAAACTCTGAAAACCTGTTGTGCAGCTGGATGCTCAAGCAGCATAAAGCAGATGGGAAGTCAGCTCAGCACAGGAAATGGCTCAAGTTTTAGTGCTTGCTCTAGGACATTTTCATGCTGTGAGAATGTCAGGTAATACCTTGGCCATTACTTAAAATCCTTTCTCTCCCTCTGTCTTTCCAATCAAATACATGAGGTGTGATGCAAATATATGGTGAAAGTTTTAATAAATTATTTACCTTAGTAAAAGCCACATTGCCATTACTCTGCCTTACAGGCTGCCCTCCCAGGCCCAACATATTTATGCCGTTGTTCTTGTGCATATGAGCTGTGATCAGGGGTATGTACGTGTTGCTGCTTCCATCCAACAGGAAGATCCCCGAAACATGGCAGCGTGTCCTCACCTGCCCGACTTCATTCGCTGGGTTGGGCACCTTGATACTTTTGCTTGTTCCCCAAAGTAAAAACAGTACTCACAAAAGGTAATGTGCATCAATCCGGGACACCAAGAGAGCCATGACAGAACAACAAGTGCTACTCAAGAAAGGGAACTTCCAGAATGGCTTCTGAATGTGGCAGGAACCCAGGGATAAGTGGGCATGCCACAAAAGGGATAAGGGGAGGTAATGCCGATGCATTTTACTTTTAAGCAAAAATCTAAACATTCACTTGTTTTTGGATCACATTTCATATTTGCTATCATATAGCAAAAAGGAAAATACCAACAGTATTATCTGACTTTGTCTTCACAAAGTTATTTATAGAAGCAGTCAGTGTTTCAAGTATCTACATACGAAACTCAGAGGAGTTTAGTTCTTTCTCCAACGCTATAGAGAATGCAGCTAAAGACAAAGTGTATAGCCAGGCCTATCAG
This sequence comes from Capromys pilorides, assembly GCA_004027915.1. NCBI lineage: Eukaryota > Metazoa > Chordata > Mammalia > Rodentia > Capromyidae > Capromys > Capromys pilorides. The sequence goes on from PVKN010006842.1 coordinate 14,507, forward strand.
ACAAGCTGCTTGATACAGGAAAGTGCACATCATTTCTTTTTGATTGGGAAGCTTCCTCAACTTAGATTTATGGGAAGCTATTAATATGTTCGTAAATCACCATCACTGAGGAATCAATGAGCCTGTTTCCTGATGTGATATTTAGAAGGCCTGGACCCATTTCCTCACTGTCTGCATCTGACAATGCTATAGTTTTAGAATCCTAGGTAACTCTAAATAGCAGAGAGCTCAGGAGTCATGTGACAGGGTGACACTTAAGGTGTTCCGATATGGCTAAAACCAATACTTTCCTGTAATGTGAGGAAGCCACACAATGTGATATGGCAGAAAATAGTTAACGGCATTAGGGAAGGATATTAGAATCACTTCCTGAGAGCGAAGCACTAAAAGCAGATGTCACTTAGTTACCAACGCAGACATAATCTAACTGGTTTATCTTTCATTGGGAAATGCTGCAGGTACAATGAGACCACAGATACACCCGAGGCTGGGTGTGTTGGCCTCCAGCACTGCATCTGTTCTTTTGAGTGTGGGAGAGCATAGTGGAGGAAGAGCCAGGCACTTTGTCTTCTGCAGAGAGCCTCCACCCAGGAAACCCCTTTCTCTGTTTTCCTTATTGATTCTGTAGAAAGAAAAGAAAAATGAATATTTATCCAGGGCCTTCCTTTATCAGTGTCCTTCCGGTGGTAGTATTATTAAGGTGCATCACCTCAACATTTCTTTGAGATAGTTTTCCCATTTACAGAGACATTTGGAAGTTTTAAGAGATTTTGCCCCATCAAATTGAACATATTGGGAAATCTAAATCCCCCTGTTCTCAACTCCTGAGCAGAGTTCACTAAACCACACCTATCTACAAGCCTTCTGGTTATCAGCTGTGACCCAAACATTACTGTTCATGACTTTCCCCAGAGCTAAACGTTGATAATTTGATATGATTTCTAATTTGTCTAGAGTTAGAATTAAAGAAATTAGTTCTCATAGCTTTCATTGAACTGTTGGGTTAGATTGAGAATTTATCTTTCTTTTTCTCTTGCATACACTTAATTGACTATTCAGTGGTAATGTGTATTGGGATAGGTAAGAGGTGAGCGAAAGGAAAACATTTTAACATACTGGCATCAGATAGGTGAGTGGTATTCTCACTGAAATATCCTGGGACCTTCTTACTCATTTGGAACTCCACATTTATTCTCCTCTAAAAAATGAGAATAACGGCACCTCAAAAGGTTGTTCCAATACTGAAGCAGTGTACGTAAAGCATAACTTTCTTTCACTCTTCCATTCCTACCTTCTGTTATTGGTCAGGTTTAGTAAATAGGAGTCATGTGATCCGGAGAAAAGTCCTCAGACCATCCCATAGGTTTCTGCTAACGTAGTCTACCCTAAGCGTCACCTCAGTGTAGGATCCTATGTTGTCCTTCAAAGTTTTTCTAAAGTGTATTACCTTCAATTCCGTCTAGTGATTCTGAGTCTTGAATTAGAGTACTTGATGGAATTGTCTAAAACCTCTTAGATTTAGACCCTGATTTTGGCCCAGTAGGTTAAAAACATTAAAAAGGTTTGTTTCCTTCCTCCCAGGCATAGGACCCTATAACTGTTCCACAGGGGCATCCCCTGCACCAGCCAGGTGGAGAGTCACAAGTTCCAGCCACATGCTTCAGAACAATGACAACAGGAAACCTGAGGAATAGGGGGAGAGGCTGCTCTCCCATGTGGAGAATAGGACTGAGCTTTTCCTTAAGTCCTCAGTGGCGTTTCTTGAAGGGCTATACAAGAGCTTTTTGGGTAAGTGCAGCTCTCCAAGCCTGACAGTGACTCAGAATTTTTGTTGAAAAATCCATGACAATTCATATGTACCAGGAATCCCAGGTGGTGCTGCTGTTGACTGAAGTTAGAAAATGTTCACCCAAGAGATCCTCCCAGCAACAATCTGAAGGCAGCCTGAAGAGAAGGTACCAACCAGAGGTTCTCTAAGACTGTAGATTTTGACTTGCTGAGGACTGAGGTTGGGTTTGTTTCCTTCCTGTACTTTATCCAGACCCAGTCCCCTCTTCTCCTCCTTCCCTAATTTCTTCATACCATGTAGCATGCCAAAGTCATGCATAGAACTAAGATCCCTTCAGACTCAGTTCAGAACAGAAATAAATGTTCCTTGCAACCAAAATCTGATTTAATTAACATAGACCAGACTTAGGATAGAGGCAAAAGCCATTCTTAGAATTCCTTGATTCTGTAAGATTCTAATAAAACCTTGTAGATTTGAGTTTATGTGGCATGTGAGTGAATCCAGAGAAGAGGAATGGAATATCACTTGCTTTTACAAGTCAAGATGGAAACCACTTGGCAAAGCATGCAATTCAATGCCCTAGTTTTTGACAGGCTATCTGGGAAAATGTCATACTGCAGTGCCAGGGAAATCGCCAATCCCCTAGAAAAGAAAGCACTTTTTTAAAAAAAAAACTTAGGAGGTTGAGGGTGCACTGGGATGTGAAGACTTGTGGGAGCCTGGATCTCCTGTAGAGATGCTAGCGCCGCACGTGCCCCACTCCATGCAAATCCACACTCATCAAACAGGTTTTTTGGAAGCTGCTTTAATTTAGGTTTTTTATCATGACTTCTGCTGAGGTTGCATCATGCAAATAAGGCTTGGAAGGAAAAAGAAAACAACTGAAGGTTGGAAAATTTTTCTTCATTTTTTTAAAAAAAAATACATCCTGATTAAAATAAATTCAGCTAACTTATTAACTAGTTCAGCAGGCCTCTGAAAACACGGGCAGCAAAACATGCTGCTACACATGTATGGATTCAACTTCTAGTCTTTAGTATTCTGTGATGTTTCAGCAATTCGATTTTTTTTTTCAACTATTGTGAGGAGTAGGGGAAGAGAGGGAAAGAAAAACAATGACTTTATGCCTTCCTCCATTGTTCTAATGCAATTACTGTTTGTAGGCTCTTGGGACAGGAATTAGATTTTATTTTATAGAAGCAGTAATTCTCAGCAGGAAAAGTGTCTGGATCCATGTACATCCGGGGCTTGCGTTGGAATTCCCTGGGAGGGAGAGTCCAGCAGCACGTTGAGAACAGCTGGTCCCTGGGATGTCGAACCAGAGGCTATCTGAGAAAATGTCACATCGCAATGCCAGTATTCTTTTCGTCCTTTTACTTTGCTTCTGTCACCACCATGCCGAGGTTCTAAGTTCTAAAGAGCAGTTCTTTCTCCAAGAAGGACAAATAAGAGACAGCCTATGATTTCCGGACATTTTACTGAGCAGGATAAATTCCACGTTCCTCAGTGTGCTTTCGGGGATCCTCCTTCCTGTATTCGCTACTCCTCTAACTGGTGTTCTGTCACTCACCCTTGGACACTGAATATTCCCCAAACACACAGCTGTGTGATTTCTTTTTTTCACTTAAGTCTTTCTGAAAGTAAAGAAGACACGGATACTTTATCAAAGAATGAACACTAGGATTGTCCCACAATAGGCAGGACCATGGTATATGCCTCAAGGTAGGACCTGAGCCACAAGCTGAAGAGATTGTCTCCTGGGTTAAGCTGAGTCAGATTAACCACTGCAGCTGTGGTAAATGGCTTCACACAGCCTGAGAGACATAAATATCCTGGAGGCGCCCTCTTCCTGCCTTCATTCTTCTGCAGTGACTTCTATCCCCCAGGTGGGTTAGATGTCCATGGACAAGGGAACCTGGGAAATACAGCTCTCTGAGATCAAAAGCACAGCAGGAGAGAGGTGGGGATGCATTTTAAAGCAAATATGCAAATGAATTTCACAACCTGCCAAACTATTCTGAAACAAGGATTTTAGCCCAAATAGCTTACGTGGGAGGTGAATCTAGGATCATAGGAAAAAAGAGTGGAAAAATAACATGTGAAATTTGCAAGCAGCATCAACAAGCAGGCAAGCACCCATTGTGACTTGGGGCTCCATCATGCTAAGCATATCTGAGAGATTCCATGGACAACCTCTCAAATAGCACCTTGGAGAAATGAGGAAATCGTACCCATGGTGTGTGTACCAGGTCTGCCCAGGAGGCCTTGGCAGCTGATGTGGGAAGGAGGCGGCTCTGGGTAGCAACTGCAGCCTGCTCTGGGGCTGTGCTGAGCAGGTCCTAGGAGCAGAGAAAGCCCACGAACCTCCAATAGGAACCTGCCCCATAGGCTGGCACGATAAGCGTCCTGAAGCAAGGACAGCACGTGCAGCCCTTCCGAGCGCTGGCGGGTGCTTCCTTCCCAAATGGGAAAAAGGCCTTCTTGCTTTCTGCACTGGCCTACCATTCTTAAAAGTGGGAAGGGGGCCGGCCTGATAACTCAGCAGACTGAAGTTCCTGCTTAGGCAGAGCGCAGTGCCCGGGCTTCAATCCCTGGAGTGCCACTCTGGTCCTTCCTATGGAGTCACCCTGAGGTGGCGATTGACACTGGGCTTGGTAGCGCATGCCTGTAATCCCAGCGCTTGGGAGGCTGAAAATAGGACAGTCGCTCCGAGTCCAATCTACATAGTGACACCCTGTAGAGCTTGTCCTAAATACAGAAAAAAAAAAAGCGTGAGGGGAAATGGGGTCAAAAGGATTGAAAGGGAATGGGAAAAAAGAATGAAAATGTATTATGCACAGGAACAAATTCCCTATGATGAATGTGACCAATAGGAATGAAAATATATACTAGTAAAAACGAATTTAAAAAGGAAGAACTTCTTCCTTAAGCAATAAAAGTTTATATTAAAAATAGATTTGTGACTACCCGAATGAATTCCCAGAGGGGTTAGCTTGTCTGTGTAACAAAACACGTACTGCTTGTAGTTGAACTTGACACCCACTCATCCTCAGGTAGTAGACCATGCAGGGCTTAGCAATGTATACAAGAAATACATGCACAGTCATGGTAATAGAAGCAACTATAAAAATCAGCTCTAGGTTGGGAAATAGCTCAGTGGAGTAAGTGCTTGCCTGACCAGGGCAAGGTCCTGAAAAAAAAATCAACTCCGAGTCTTAGTAGTTTAACATGACATAAGTTATGCCCACATGTACCCACACCCCACCACATGACACTGTCCAATCTTTGGTGCTGTTTTTTGGAATGATTTCCTCCTGGAGAGGATTCTAGAAGCCACATTTCTTTCTTACATCTTGTGGTTGCTGTCTTTCCCGGGGTCATAGCATCCTCGCCATTTACCCAATCAAGGAAAATAAGAAAATTGTGGAGCAGCTCAGGGCTTCTTCACATGAGACAGAATTCAAAAAAAGAAGTAGGAGGGAGCTGCTTAGAAATTGAGAGCAAAGCATCCAAAAGGGTTCAGAGATGGACATATTGCTTGGGTGTTTATCCCCAAAAGGTCCTGACTATGAAAGACACAATGGAGTTTGGGGGAACTGTTGTCATAACCTTCTAGGCTACAGTGAGCAAGAGGCATTTTGGTTCCCTCATTTAAGTATTCAGGGTATCAAAGCTCATACAGATTCAAGGGACGTTCCTGGGATGCATTACTTTTGAATGTCTGCTCAATTTTTGTCTGAGTTTAGAGTCTAGATTTGCTCTTACTCTACTAAACTACTCCCAGTGAAAAATAGGCCTATTACAAGATTTTGCTCTTGCTCTGAGATGAGTTCAATTTTCCTATTTTTGCTGCCTCTTTCTGGATCAATCAGTGGCATCTCAGCTAGTTCTAGCTTTTCACATCTAGAGTAATATCTCCTTTCTAAGCAAATTCTTCCCTTGGCAATCCTGAGGCAGGCCACCCCATCATCTTTCTACAAGGAGTAGTAAAATACACATACATGCATCACACACACACACACACACACATACACACACACACACACACATTTATACTTAGACATGCAGATCCCTTCACTGACCTTTTCTAACTCACATGTTTTTCTCCTTTGGGAAATTAAGCTGTTCTTGGCCCCACCTCTTGATATTTAAATTAGCGTTCATAAAAATGCTGAAGTCACTTATCTTCCAGGCTTTGCCCAGTCTCCATAGCAACCTCCCTAGCAACAGACCATTTAAAGAAGAGTTTCAAGAAAGTTGCACAGGACTGAATTCCTTGCAATTATGCTAAAACTGGGGAGCACACAGTATCTCCCATCATAGCTTATCATGACTGCTCAATGGTGCCATCCTTTGCCAGGCCCAATGGCCACCTGCATCATCTCCAATCACAGATCAGTTTGGGTCCTCTTCTTACTGAAATGCCACTTCCCAGGGGCTTAGGCTCCAGTTCTGACGCAACCCAGATTGGCAACAGAGCCTCATGGCCATCACAGGGGCCGAAGGGCCCCTCGCTGTCCTTCATAGCTCTTCCTAGCTTTGTCTTGGCCTCGTTTCAGCTCTCCTGAGCCCCCTGCAAGGCCTTTGCATCTGCTGGGCTCTACCTGGGCTGCGCTGCCTCCAGACTTTGATGTGATACAATACTTCTCATTCTCAGGAAGGTGGCTTCTCATACTGGCCACCACGACTAAATTGCATTACTTTTAAATGGATTTTGATCTTGGCAAAGATTCTATCTTTACATGTGGATGCCTTTCTTATGAATTTTCATGAGGGGCGGGGCATTTTTGTCTTCATTACTTTGTTCCTATCACTTAGCGCAAGGTTAGGCTGAATAAATTAGATGACTTAATTGCCAGTGGTGGAGGGCGCCTTCCACGTGTTAGGTCTCCCTGAGTCATTTGTTTGCATTGGAGAATGTTGATGAAATGACTGACATTTATAGAGAACAGAACCCAGAGCTTCATCCACACCAGCAGCCAACACTTCTGCATCAGGGACATCCCGGATTTAATTTAAGAGCCAAATTGGGATTCGAGAAGACAGTTGAAGCTAACCATAATTAGTCTGCAGAAGGACGGAATGCTTTGCTTTGTCTGTGTGGTTTTGCTCCTCGCATTCATCTAGCCTTCAAGATCATGCATAAAACATGTTTGCTTTAACTCTGGGCAAAGTTCAGCACAGTGGAGTTGAAGGGAAATTCATTTTTCAGACAGGTGGTATCCAAGATTATAAAGCTGAAAATGCAGGTGACAAAAGAGGTTTGTGTCAGAGGGGAGGGAGGGTTGTTTAATACTTCCTACGTCTGCACCTCCTGTCCATTCCCAGAACAGTGCTTGAGAAGCAGCAAGCTAAGCGAAGGCTCTGTGCATGGCACAGATTATTCCAGAAGAACTACATGTGTATAAGTTAATCAAAAGAATTTCCCTGGCACTGATTTATTTTTTTTTCCTCTTTGGTCTTTAATTAGCTCTTCAAGAGCAGTCCTCCTGCACACATCTAAAAATAGACAGAAGCCTGGTCAGGGGAAATGTGCAGCCCATGTTTCAATAATGGCTCACATTTACATCTTAGTGTCATGAAGTAGATAGGTTTGTGTATTTTTTTCTATTTTCAAATTTTGCAACTATAATAAAAAGATGTGTTAATTGGATTTACTCATTTTAAAAGCATATCTTGCTCTTGCATAACTTTTTCCTGAATAGGAATAGATGTTGTGTGGGGGGTGGGGGGGGAGCGTGTACCAGGCATAGGACTCAGGGTCTTGGGCTTGCTGGGTGGGTCCTGTGTCACTGAGCTATCTCACTGGTCAACACATAGATTATATAATGTTTAAAAGAACTGTGGTGCCACCATCTCTCTCGTGTCTCAGGCTTTCTGGATGTCCCAAGGAAACGCTCGATCTTGTCTGACCATCATGTGTGGTGGTTATTTTGCCCACAAAAACACAGTGCTTGCTCACTCTCTCAGTCCATTCTGTTTGGTTTTGTTGACGCTCTCTGTTCTCAGCACGCCTGTGACAACGTATCCTAGTGCCCCCATTCACTGTGACAGTGCTGACATCTGAATGGACTCCTGAACTGGCAGGAGGGGGCCAGCTGTGCTCCTCAGGACAGTGGAGAGAATGCTTCCCCTTAGTGATGCTTATGCTGTATTTTCTTTCCTTCTTTTTCCACCGAATGCAACCTTTGTGCCATAGACGCAGGTGCTTTGAGCAGGCATCTAAGGGCGAGCACCAGAGGAAGCTAGCGCCAGGCCTAAGCCAGGCCCCGGTAAGTGTCTGCTACACATTTCCACCCTTGGGTTCCTGGATAGGATACACTTATGAAGTATTACAGGTCCACACTATGTATTAGAAACTATCATACAAAGAAGCAGATTCATTTTTAAGTTTAAAAAGTAGTCATTAAGAATTATAGGGTTACTTGTCTTTCATCTTATTTTAAGCTGGATCTTTTCAGTTACCTATCTGGCACTACACATCTTCTTTTATCTTCTCGATCTAAGAATGTCAGTGTCTCTAAACACAGCAAGGTAGGATGGATTTCACATGAGTGGAGCCTGGAAGCAGAGACCGGCAGGTGCATCAGGGTGATTAGATTCCGGGTGCACCATATGGGCTAGAGAATATCCGGTATCACTTCTCTATCCTGCTTTTGGTCAGTAATCCCATAGCCAAACTGAAAAACAGTCGATGGGGAGAGAAAAGGTTAGGGCGTTTATCAGAAGAAAGGCCAGGAGCATTGGGAGGAGTAGCTCAAAGAAAAATGGCTGAGACGTTTGCGTAGAAAATCAGAGGAAGGCTGAGGCAGTGGCTTCTGCGCTTCAGTCAGAAACAGGAGGAAGGAAGCAACTGCTGAGTCACTACCTCTGTACTGGTGTAAAGCAGGGAGGCGCTGGCATGACCCTAGCTCTGTGGGCTTTGGGAGCTTGAAGAGGGAAAGAGTGAAACAGCGGAAGGTGACGGCAGGGGGCCCGGGGAAGGGGAGTGGAGCTGGCGTTCTGCAGCAGCTGCCACACAGAGGCAGCTCCGACCCTCAGCCATTCACTCTCAGCTCCCAGGCTGAGGCCAATCACGACACAGCCACAGGTCTCCTCCGCTCTGGTCCTTTTCTTGAGTCCACATGATTCAAAATGTTCTGGTACAAAGAACTATGACCTGGCCAGTGACACAGTCTGGTGGCTGGGAAGCGCCGTCCCCTGTTCCACGGCTCCCTCGATGGCTGGCTGGCTGGCATCTCCCACAGCTTCCTGGTCATTTGTCTCCCTGACAGTTTTCTCTCAGCTTAGATTTAAGTTCCCTTGGTTGCCCTGGGCAGTGGGTCTCATCCATTCTGTGTCTGTTCGAAGTGGTGATGTTGAAGAGAAAGCTATTCTGTTGGAAATAAAGGAGAAGTTGGTGAGGACAACAGCACAGCAATAGGGGCCGAGTAGGCAAGAAAGATGGGCTCTGCTCTAAATAGTGAGGAAACAGAGGGACAGCAAGGTGGAGGACTTGTAGATAGGAAACTAGAAGTAGGAAATGTGAAGGGTAGGAGGATTCTCACTAAACCAACTTAATTGTATCAAAAGTGAGGGATAAAGAATATTATCAGACATGGAAAGTGATTAGATATAAAGGCTGAGGGGATGTCCCTGTGCAGACTCTACCAGTGGATTTCCCATTACTACAGTGTAACACCTGAGGCAATTGACATAAAAAGGGTGTGTCAGCTCATGGTTCTGGAGAGTCCAGACCAAATCATGTGGCCCTGTACTGTTGGGTCCCTGCGAGGGCACCAGATGCCCATGACAGGAAACATGTGGGGGAGCACCCTGCTCACACCAGTGCCTGGAAACAGTCGCAGCTTGGAGTCTACAGTGCTTCTTAGGGTGTGCACACAATCACCCATAGACTTTTCTTCAGGCCACCTTTAAGTCCACAGTACCTCCCAATGCTGCCATCCTGGGACCCAAGTTTTACCTGCGGTCCTCCGTGAACAACTCATTTTTAAACCACAGTACCAATTTAGCGGACTCTTGATGACAATGGATTAGGCACGTCAAAGGCCTAAGCTTAGGTTTTCTTCAGGAATAAGGCTCAGAACACCCTATTCAAAATTTGGTCATGTAGACCATCTTTCTTAGTGGGACAGAGAAGGCTCATGGTGGTGACATCTTTCCAAAACATCTCTCCTCAGCTCTCCCTCAGACCGAAAGCACTCGTGCTGCCAGTCTTTAGCCACAAGAAACTGGTGCCCAGAATGACAATTTCTACAGGTGGATTCCTGTCATTGATCCCAGCCACTGCATTCTGGGAGAAAACACCTTAATGGATGATGTGAGAATTACTTTTAAATTGCATCTCTTGCTTACATGATAAAAATGAATTTAGGCAACTTCAGTAATCTGCTAGAGATACTCATCAGAAAAGAAATACAGTTTTCTTTCCAGATAGGTAAACTGAGAGAGGTGAAATCTGTTTTCCCTGATGATAGACAGAAGGAGCAGAGTTAGGAATGTAACCCTACCACCTGACTCCTGGTTCTCTGTTCTCATCAATGACACACAGTCAACGCCTTGCTCCCTTGCTCTGATGGCTGTATTTACAAGCCCTGATTCTGCTGTTAATTCTAAATTGTATTTGTAGCTAAATGTGAATTATGCTTACCATCTCTAGCAGAAGCTTTAAGTTTGGAATCATTTCTAAGGCTCTCAGGAGAAGTTATTGGGATTTAGTCTTGTGAACCCAAGTGAAAAAATAGTGCAAAGGTTCACTTCTGCCAGTGTAGACAGTAACTCCTAAAATGGTATTCCTTCTACTTCTCTGACATTTTAGTTCAAATAGCAGAGCATTTAAAATGATGCTAATATCAGAATACAGCAGAGCGAAAGTGGTATTCTTTTGCTCACTTCATTTTTTAACATAATATTTTTAATAATTAAATACCTTTAATTCATTGGTTTTCCAAACTCTTGCCCCATAATAAGAATATGCATATAATGAACACAAAATAGTAAAAGCTTGAACTACACACTGTCAGGCTATATATTTGCCAACTAGTGATGTTAGTATGCTCTATTCCTGAGCACACACAGGGTCACTATTTAAGGCTAAACACCCTGAGTTTAGGATTGAAAGGAAATGGACCTAATGAAATGTCCAGTAGCTCAGAATAACTGCAAGTAGTAAGGAAACTGAAACTTCCATAGCACTTTCAGAGATTTCTATTTCAATAAAAACCATCCCAGTGGGAAATCACCTGCAGCTCAGATTTTAATATAAAATAAATAAGACTAGTTTTTAAGACTTGGTGGAGGAATGGAACTCCAAATATAATGGAAGAAGAAAGAAATATAATGTGGAAGTTATAGAAGGAAATATTGGAAAAATCCTTTATGTGACTATTTTATGCCAGATGCAGTATTCTATGAAATCAAAGCAGACGGGGGATGTGATTAATTTGTATATTCTTAAACTGCATGATGTGATTAGAGAGGAAAAAACAAGTCACAAAATTAATTTGGGGTTATTTGAGTGATGCAGATGAGAGCCCATAAATATTCAAGGTAGGACAGTGACATGCTCAAAAGTAGGAGCTGTATTTTAGAGCTAATGAAGAGGTAGAATTAATTGAAGATATGAGATAGTGAAGAATGTCCTTCAATACTGGGTGCATCATGGCCATGCAGGATTGAGAACATGCAAACCTACCAAAAATACACTGAGATTTGGAAATTTTCTTTTTTCTGGGCTATGAGATTTTTAATAGGTCCAGTCAGTAAGAAAGTCACACCAGTAGCTGATCAAGATGTTGGGGAGAAATTCTTGTAATATTAAGATTATGAAATTATAAGATAACCTAGAAAGACCTAAAAAGTGAACTAAGTGAGCAAATGAACACCATTTTCACTCTGCTGCATTCTGATATTAGCATCATTTTAAATGCTTTGCTAGTTGAACTAAAGTGTCAGAGAAGTAGAAGGAATACCATTTTAGGAGTTACTGTCTACACTGGCAGAAGATAACTTTTGCACTATTTTTTCACTTGGGTTCGCAAGACTAAATCCCAAGTACCAAGAAGCCAGAGGATTGAACTTTGAAAGTGCCACATGATCTATCAGTGACATCGTTGTAGTTGCACCATAAAGCACTAAGTATAAGCAAATACAAACACAACAATAGTTTTCTAAACATGGGCACACACCCGTTGGCACTTTGGAGCTCAGAAAAGAAACTTCTGTTCTGAGCTCTTTCGTGGTGAGCAGGTAAGTTTCCCTTAATCGTAAAGGGCATCGTCTTGCTGTTCTGTGGGTGTGCCTTGAGTGTTCTCTGTTTCTTGAGTCGGAAGCTGGGTCTTCAGGATGACAGTGTGGAGTGGACATATCTTTATGTGGGAGATCCTGTGGGTGTTAAGTATGTCAATGGGGGCAGGACGCTGGGAAAGGGTACAAGAAAGGTTTTGCAGACTGGAATGAATTTCTACAAAGAGAATAGACTTTGAGTCTCCCAGAATCTCCCATAGTCTCTCACTTCCTGTCTTGCACGGAACCCTTTCTATTTCTGATCCTTCCACTATGAGGCTATTCGCCATACTATCCTCACCAGAAGCCTGGAGCCACACTATCGGACTTCCAGACTGTGAACTAAACAAAACTTTTTCATTTACAAAGTTCTTAGCCTTGCAGATTTTGTTTGAGCAACAGGAAATAGAATAATACTCTTCTGAAAGAGGAAGAAGATGGTTTATGGGACTTAAAGGATACTTCAGAATAATAAAGATTTCTAACAAATTGAAACTGTACTGAATGAGTTTGTCTAGACAGAAGTGAATTTATAGGCATTGAGCATGTGTGTGGCATACACTAAACATACAATATATCTTTGTTAAATGAAGAATGGATTGGTTTCTGTACAGTATGATTCCTAAGAGCTTACCCCAGGAAGCTCTCTGATCAGTTTTATAGAACTCTAAATAGAAGAACTCATCTGAAGAGAAGATTATCCTGTAGTGACAGCACCAGAAAAGTAGCTTGTCACTCTTTTCCAAGAAAATGGTGCACCTCGTGTCAAACAGAACCTGAAATCAGACAAGACCTTTTCACAGAAGTATTACTTTGCCAATAGTTTTACTTTGAACATAGTAGGTTTCCTTAACATTTTAAAGTGTAATTCTTCTTTCATTTCAGTTCTGCTCCCCATGTAGAATCACAGAGATGAAATGATCAGAAGAGTCATTGATTAATCTTTGCCCTATGATTCAAGCAAAATGATGGCTTACGTAATTTTGAGTTAAGCAAGGCATAAAATTTTTCATGATAGCGACTTTATGATTTCTTAGTTACAAAATGTATGTGCTTCGAGTACAGATATATGAAGCCAATGGGAACAAGCATTTGATTCTAAGACCATGTCCACAACCCACCCAGC
>PVKN010006843.1:0-27693 GCA_004027915.1 Capromys pilorides
CCCCCTACTGCTCAGAAGGCAGGATTCATTGTGTGCAGTTTTCGAGTGTCATGTGTGGGGCCTCAAACTCATGGATCCTCCTGCCTCTGCTCTTGAGTGCTGGGCTCACCAGTGTGCACTACCACATCCAGCAGGATTTAGTTTTGAGGAAAGCAGGATATTGAAGTCTAAATCAAACCCAGTGTGAAACAAGAACAGAAACTACACCAGCCACCTTTGGGGCACCCTATCAATTATTTATCTATGTAAACCATGGAATTCTAATACATCAAAAGTAAGCAATTCACATAATACGCATGCATATTTATTTGTTTATTAATGTATTTAGTACAGTGTCCAAAGGGTCTCACTATGCAGACTGGACAATTAGTGATCCTCCTGTTTTCAGCCTCCCAAATGCTGGGATTATAAGCTCATGCCACCACACCCAGTCTCAGTGACCATCTCAATGCACCCCAGGGGTCGGGCCATCATTGCATGCCCAGGATCGAACCGGTCCCTGCCCCTGCCTAAGCAGGCACTTTAATCTGCTGAGCTATCTGGCCAACCCTGAAGTGTGCATATTTATAAGTTGCCTGTTGTCTTTAGTAGTATTCTCCAGATAATTACATGCTAAAAAGTTATCTATGTAAAAATGCCAGCCAAAGGACTTTTGTCCAAGTTTGAAGTTTCTTTGGCTTCCAGGAAGTGTAGCAGAGTTCACTTCATTGTAAATTTGCCAAGAATACAAACAGCAGATACAAACAGCTGCCTTCAGATAGTGAGTTACAACTCTGGCCGTTCAGAGGAAGAGTGGACAGTCCTTGGACACAGAAGGGCTTTGCTTCCTGCAGACGAGAGACACTAGTTTGGTGTGGTCTGGTTTAGTGTTTTTTTGTTGTTGTTGTTTTGTTTGTTTTTTTAAGGTCTCATTATCAGCTCAGCCTCCCCTAAGTTCTAGGATTTCAGGCATGTACCACCATGCCCTGCAGGAGAGGCATTCTGAGCATCTTTCCTAGCTCTGCATCAGGTGCCAGGCCAGACCCTACACTTCAGAGGCCCAGGTTTTTTTTGTTTTGTTTGTTTGTTTGTTTGTTGTATTTTTGAGACAAGGTCTCACTCTGAACTCAGGCTGGCCTTGAGTTCACTTTGTAGCCCAGGCTGGTTTTGAACTTGCAGTGATTCTCCTGCCTCAGCCTCCCGAGTGCTACGATTATAGGCATGCTCCACCATACTCAGCTAATGCCTCTGTTCTGTCCCTCCTCAGGTGACATCTCCCAAGAATCAGTACAGCTGAGAAGGTACTCCCATGCACCCTTGCAGCCCCTAGAACAGGACTATGAAATTGCTAACCCTATGATACAATGCTTAACAATATTGGTGTCCTAAATCCAGTCCTCTCTCACCTTCTCACTGTTGGGCTGGTAATCCTTGCTGAGGAGGTTTAGTGGCATACCTGGCCTCTTCTCGTCAGATACTAGTAGCATCCTCAACTTGTGACACCTTCCAGGCTGTGACAATGAAAACTGCCTGCAGACAGTGCGTACACACTCCCACTTAAGAACCATGCGACTCCCTACCTAAAGAGCATGGATGTCGTGAACAGGCCAAGTGAGGACTTTGCCCCCAAAGCGGACCAGAGGCCCCTCCCAGTGTGACAAGGATCAGGGGTGGGGAAAGGAAGAAAGACCAGGAGCAGGCAGAGTTCAAGAATTCCTAATGTGAATGAACCTGCCTTCAGATCCCTACAAGGCATTTATTGAGACAGGAAGATGAGATACATTTTGTTTAGCTGTATTTTGATTTATGACATCAAAATACTTCCCACAGGGTATGAGGGCCTCTGTTTTATCTTAGTCCTACAAACATTAGGGCAGGCCTGCTCCTTCCAGGCTTGTCTTTCCATCATCCTATGGCTCTGCAGTGCTCCTGCTACTGTCATGAAGTCACAGAGTCCCTATGTTTCAAACTGGTGCGTGCCAGAAAGGGAACTTTGGGAAACTGTCCAATTTTGGGAAGTTGGACAGGGAATTTTGAAAAGTTCACTCCTAGACGAAATCAGTTTCACAGAGGCATTCTCTCCCAGGAGTGGACAGACTCCTACAGTAGCTGGGGTCCTTTTCTACCCTGAGATGTGACTTGAATGCCACAGGCAGAATGTGGCTCTCGAAGCCCTGAGAGACCAAGTGGTGTGGAGTGAGGGGGAGGTGTGGGGGCCTTGTGCAGGACTGCAGCATGTGCTGAGGGCTAAGAAGAGCATGACATGGCATTCTGGGCATTCTTCAGAATGGGGCTTTGTACTTGGGGACCTCTGGCCAAGAGCAGAATAGACAGAGTAACAGTGCACTCCTGTGTCTCCCTCATTTGCCTGTCTTCCTCGTTCTTAGGGCTCTCCTTGTGTTTGCCCGTCCACCTCATCTTTCTCTTTCCACAAATGAGTTTTTCTTCTGTGACCCTCATTATTGTCAAGAAAGACAATTTTCTGTGAGCCTCCTGCACATGTGTCACACGGGGATGTCACCAAGATGGTTCCCAAGTCATCTCAGTATAGCAGAACTGAGAGAAACCCCGATGACACAAACTGCAAAAAGACTGTTGTCTTTGAGATGGGGTGGTGGTATTTTTCAGACTTGAAGATTGAGAGGGATCAGTCTAGGTCTGATCAATTCCAGGGGCTGGAATTTTTCATAATTCTGAGTTTGTTGTATATTTAATCATCTGGACAATAATACCTGACATATGCAAAATTCTGAACCCAGGCGATTCATTCCCACACTGTGGTGGCAATGTAAGTTCACTAGGGCTTGAAAAGCAACACATAGCACTCAGTATAACTACCACATTGATACCCCAGAGCTGGAGTTGTGTCCCATGATGATGAAGAGTGAATTAAACTGGATGGGTGGGGTACAAGCAAATAAACTGAAAAGCTAAAAACAAGGAACTAAGCTCCTGCTAGCTGAGAGGGACGAGAGCAAGATGCCCAAGAAGGTTCTTTGTCTAGGGGTTCCGAAGAGGTTTAGAAGGGAATGCTGGCCATTTGGCGAGCACTCTGATCTCTACCCCCCAGGAGACCACACACATTTTAGAGTCCTCTCTATGTAGTATTGATCACCAGCTGGGTCTTCACCCAAGCTTCACCCTCTGTGCCACGCTCACTAACTCCTATCTCAGAATGAGAACTTCCAGGACACACTAGAAAGAGAACAAGTAAGACTTCTTAGGCAAAGGTAGAGCAGAGGACTTAGCATAGAGTAAAAGCACAAAAGGCCCTTTATGGTGAAACAGAAGCAGACAGTCTCCAGGGAAATGACCCTGGGAAGGGGCCTGAGAAGGGTTGCCCCAGCTGACTCCCCACTTAAGGCCTTTGCTGTCAATAATGACTACATGACCAGAATTTCCAGCGTGTGCACAACAAAGATGTTTCATAGAGGGGTGTGGCTATCTTGCTCCTGGGCAAGAACATTGTACTAATCTGACGGCCTCTGGCCTTGCTCTTCAGTGGTCCTTTATGGGGGTTTCTCTGATTTCCTCTTTGGCTTGGCCCTTTCCTGGCCACCCATAACTCCCTTGCCAGGACCTTGTGCACAGCCTTGTGTTTTTAACTCAGTCGTGTAGGACTTCAACTTTGGCTGGCTCCTGCAAGTTGCAGTCTTTCTATGAGGCATACTTGTTGTAATTTTTTTTTTCTTTTTTGGTACCAAGAGTTTAACTCAGTGCTTCGTGCTTGCCAGGCATGCTCTGTGATTAGTCGAACTACGTTCCCAGCCCTTATGAAGTACAATTGCCAATTATGATTGGTCTGTTTTTTTACCTATCTTTCACTTTTTCTCAGCACTCACACAGTGTCTATGCAAGTCCATGAGCCCTTGAGCTAGTGGCCCACCTGACCATGCCTTGGTGGGTCCCCTGCAGCCCTAGGGCCCCTGGAAGGTGTTTCATAAGATTCCCAGAAGGGTGTGACTCAGCAGATTTCCTTTTGGGCTTCTTGACTCCATCTTAGAGGCACTGTCCTTACTTCATAGTACAATCCTAACTCTGTCTCTAATTCCTATTATAATAAGCCCAGCAATGCACTTGTTGGTTATATATCCAAAAGAAGCACAACTGACAGTTTAGATATCAGCAGTTCTATCTTCATTGTGACATCATTTACAATAGCCAACCATGAAAACAGCCAATGTGTCCTTTGAGGGACCAGTGGACACAGAACATGTACAGTGTCTAGCAGGAATATGGGAAAATGGAGATCAAAGGGTACATACTTGGAATTATGTAAGATATACAGTGGGAGGATAACTAAGAATATTGTGTGCTATACTGAAAATTTGTCACATAAGTAGAAAATGGGTCCTTTTATCACACACAAAAAGGCACCATAGACAAAACAATGGATTATTAAAATTTTTGACTGCAATAAATCATCCCAGATTACCTATGTATATCATCTGAAATGATATAGCATGTGTACAACCGAAATATACATGACAAAAAAGTTAAACCAGGCATATTTGTTGTTATAGTACTTCAAAAACTATATTTTATCATTAATACCTAAAGAACTGTGTTCATCTTATCTTCTTTAGTAATGAGAGTTCTGAGATTACCTTAAATATTTTCTTCAAATATATACTTCATTTATCCATTCTCTCAACAAATTTATTTTGGCAATCTACGATGTATCCAACTCTTGGGATTATGGATTAAACAGAACAAAACTGATCAAAACTCTTGTTATGAGAGTCCTGAGTGGCTTCGTTCCAGGTTCTTGGTGTCCCAAGTATGCTTTACAAAGAGAACAGGCAGATGAAAAGGCTCAGGGAGGGAGTGTTTTAAAGCTAGGGAGTGTTTTGCATCCAAAATTCCTAGTTATTTGTTTTTCGTGCAAGTAAGGCACTGCGTGATTGCCTACCAAAAACATATTTAGCATCAGGCCATGTATAAACTGGCCTATTAATAAATGCATTTGGCTTCCCATTACAGGTAAGGAAGGATCAGAAATAGTGTCTTTTGATTCATTGTGCTTATATGCAGATGAAGGATTGAAAAGAGCAACTTCTGGGGCCAGCGAGATGGCTCAGTGGTCTAAAGCACCTGCTTATGCAAGCTTAGGCAACTGCAGGGACTGGGGTTCGAACCCAGCATCATGGGCTGTGCCAGTCCCTCCCCCAGGGCAGGCGGAGCCGGCCATAATATAAAATAAAATAAAAACTTTATTTAATTAAAAAAAGAAAAAGAAAAAGAGTATCTTCTGATTTGTCCTGTGAACAGCACCAGATTTAAGAGAAAGATTAACAGCAGGTTTCTGATTGGTCCCAAATAGCACTTTTCTGATTGGTTCTCCGTAAAGTGATGATGACCTCCTGTACTGAGTGCCCTTGGGGAGGAGTGGAGTCCCTTATCCTGTGATAGAATTGTTTTAACTTTTTTTTAAACTTTACTTATGTTATGGCCAGCTCAGCCTGCCCTGGGGGAGGCGTTGGCACAGCATGTGGTGCTGGAGATTGAACTGCTGTCTCTGTGGTTGCCTAAGCTTGCCTAAGAAAGTGTTTCAGACCACTGAACTATCTTTCTGGACCTAGAATTGTTTTAAAGGTATCATCAGTGAAGATTTTAGGAATGGTACAAAAACTGATATTTAAGCTGAGACAAACAATATAAAAGGACATGTTTTATTTAGAATCATTAAATTCCCTAAAGGCGAGTTGAATCACATCTTTCCCACCCTGTACAGTAGTCCCTCATATGCACTGGGGATACTTCCAAAGCCATGAGCAGATGCCCAGAGCCATGTATAGTACCAGTCCCAATGTATGCTGTTTTTCTTCCTCATACATACCTAATAAACAGTTTAATATATAAATTAGGCAAAGGAAGAAACTAACAATAATGACTAATAATAAAATTGGACAATTATAACAACATCAATGTTCAGCAAAAGTGGTCTTTAAATTCCTTCATGTACTTTCATCCTTCCATTTATAGGGAACACGTCAGGGTTCCCTTTTGGCTTTTTCAGGTGACTGGATCTACACTCATGCACCATGGGGCAAGTCAAAGAAAAGGTGCTTGAGGTCGGGCGTGGCACAGGCCTGTAAGTCTGAGACGAGCCGCGGTTACCCAATGAGTTCAAGGCCAGCCTAGACTGCATAGCAAGATTCTGTCTCAAAAAAAAAACAGAAAAAGAAATACAAAAAAAAAAAGGTTACTTGAATACGAGCACTGGACACTTGACAGCACTCTGACAACTGTGACAGCCATTGGGTGACTAATGTAGTGCAGACGGCTCAGAGGCACTAAGGGACAATTCACGTCCCAGTAAGACACTTTGAGATTTCATCAGATGACCAGGACAATATGCAGCTTAATACTTATGCATTGTTTATTTTTTATTTTTCCATCTGGTACTGCTGGGCCATAATTGGCCAAGAGTAACTGAAACCTTGGGGTGCAGAACCACAAATGGGGAGTACATTATATAGTTAGGTCCTTCTCTCAAGATCGCACTGCTGGCAGGGGTGCAGTTCAGTAGTAGAACACACATGTAGCATGAGAGGCTTTGGGTTCAAACCCTAGCACCAAAAATATACTTAAAAATACAACATTGATCCTAACAGGTGTAAACCTTTACTTGATTAAACAACCATAACCACATTTCTAGCACATACAGTCAAAAGTATTTTCTTATTAATAGAAATGAGAAATCACTGAATAAGTTTTAGCAGGAAATAGCAAGATTGATTCATTTTTTTCTTTTTAAATATTTATTAAAATGATAATAGTTTTTAAAAAAAAATTGCTGGACTATACCCCCAGGCATTTTTTGGAGGGTCTGTTTTTTTTAAAGAATGTCTAGTTTCCCAGAGGGCTGAGATGACAGGTGTGTACCCCGGGCCCAGTGGAGATGACTTTCAGTTAGAAACTCTAGGTAGAAAGAAAGGTGATGTAGTAATGTGTTACGAGGTTCTGGGGTCCTACAGGCTCTTTTCAGGGATTCTTTCCAGGTTCTTGGTGACCTGAACAAAGAACTGGACAAGACACATGCAATAGCCAGGATTTGCATTTATTAAAAGTAGGAATATAAGTATGCTCTGTAGAGTAAGAGCAGGCCAAGTCAGGTAGGAAAAGAAATACACTCTGGAGAGAGAGAGAGAGAGAGAGAGAGAGAGAGAGAGAGAGAGAGAGAGAGCAAGCCACTGAGAGAAGTTCACAATGACCACAGGGCTTATGGCAGAAGTTTTTATATTCTTCATGCTTCAGGTGATTTCAAAACTAGTCTATCCTATCAAAAATATGCTGGGTTTAGGATCAGTGAGATGGCTCAGCGGTCTAAAGCTCTTCCTTAAGGAAGCTTAGGCAACTGCAGTACCGTGGTTTGATCCCCAACACCACATGCTGTGCCAGCCCCACCCCCAGGGCAGGCTGAACCGGCCATAACATAAACAAAAAAAGTTTAAACAAATAAATAAATAGGAAAAAAAGAGACAAAGAACATGAGAAACTGAGTCAAAGGCTAAAAAATATTTTTTTTAAAAAATCTACTGGGTTTTACACCAAGAAGAGAAGATAGTATTTTCTGATTGCCCCCACCCCGTGCAGTTTGGGAACTATGTTCTGCACGTGTGTCCTGCTCTCCACAGCTGACAGCCCACACGGACTTGCTCGACTGGCTGGCCACACCGCAATCTCCTGCCTCACCATAATGTTAGGTTCAAGAAACACTTGTCAAAAGTGGGTATAAGAGTAATCCCAGCACTTGCGAAGTGAGTTTAAGGACAGCCTGGGCTATGTAGAGAGACTCTGTCTCAATAATAACAAAACAAAACAAAAGGAAAGGAAAGGAAAGGAAAGAAAGAAAACCCTATCCAGTGAAAGACAATGTGTTCAGCACCAGCCCGATAGCAGTTTAGGGCACTCGTAAGAAGACAGCGCTGGTACATCAGCTGGCCAGAAGACTCTTCCACCTGCAAAAGACTCAGCAGGTTGTTCCATGATCCCAGCATCTGTGCTAGAAACTTCCAGAAGGAGGCTTCCACTACCCCAGGCCTCACCCTCTTTCCCCTCCTCTGACTGGCCTGGTGTTCTGTCCCCCTGCTAAATGCTCTTCCTTCCTTTTCCTGCCATTCCACTCCAGCAAAGGCCCTGACTGCATTATCATCTCCATTGATAAAATGACAGCTTAAATCATAGACTCGGAGACAGTGAAATGCTAACACCCCAGGTGCCCTGAACTTAATTTATTTATTTATTTATTTGTTATCAGGAATCAAACTCAGGACCTTGCACCCATCAGGCAGGTGCTTGTGCTGCTAAGCTTCAGCCCCAGCCCTCTCCCAAACTCTTTGAATGCCATCACGGAATTGGTTTTAGGGCCTAAAGTGACAGTCGTCGTTCAGCCAATTGACAGTCATTGATATTGCTAATGCTGCATATTAAATATAAGAAAAGTGGCAAAATATGACAAGAAATTGATGTTGATCATATGTCTTCATTCGACAACAATAAAATGGGAAGCAGCCAGAATCTTTCACATATGTTTGCTTTTCTTTTTTCTTTTTTTTTAATTTTATGTATTTGGTACAGGGTCTTACTATGCAGCTCAGACTCATAATGAACCTCCAGTTTGCAGCCTCCCCAACACTGGGATTACAGGTGTGTGCTATCACGCCTGGACACTCCTGGGGGCACGTGGTGCCAGGGAATGAATCCAGGTCCCTGCGCTTGCCTGAGCAAGCACTTAGTCTGCTGAACTATCTTGCCAGCCTGTTCTTCTTGTATTAATAAAAATAACAGCTTTTCATCCCATGTCATTTGCTCAGAATTCTCTTACCCTCTTCCAAATTGTGTACAACTTTTGAGTTAATCTTTGTGTATTATACAAATATAACAACATGAGGTCCAGAAGTGAACTTTTTACTGCTCTTTGCAGTGAATAGGCCTTGAATTCCATAATGATCCTTGATATCTATACTAACTGTTCATGGAAAGGAATGCTTTGTTTGTCCTATTGTGAAACTCTTTGCATGGGACTGAAAGCTCTGAATTAGTTTGAGATGAGAAATGTAATCCAAGGGAGACAAATCCAACCAGTTCAACAAGGTGAAAGAGTAGTTCTTAATAAGCTGGTTTTAGGAATATGAAAAATCTTTATTTTAAAAAATAATAAACCCTTTAGAAATGTTAATCCCCTGAATTTTCAAGAGACTGACCATGTTTCAAATGTGCCAGGAGGGGAGCTGGGGATTTGGCTCCGTGGTAGAACACTTGCCTAGCAAGCAGCAAGCCCTGGGTTTGGTCTGCGCCACCAAAAACAAAAAATAAACCTCCCTTAAAAATCAATCCAACCTAAAAAAAGAGTAAAATTAAAAAGGGTCAAAAACAAGCAAGGCCACAAATTACCAGGAGGTCAGATTACAACATGTGTTTGAGGTAAAAGGTTCTTTGTCTTCTTGTTATTTGTGTACACATTTTACAGCAAAAAGAGAACCAAGAGATCTGAAGTCAGGTGTCAGTTCCTCTAGTGTCTCCTGCTCTCAGATCCCAAGCTGTCCTCTACAAGACAAGAAGTGGACTGAATGTTTAAGTAGATGGGATTCTTGTTGCTGCACCACAGAAATTTATTGTTGATGCTATGACAGGTCAAAAGCCTAGTGCACATCTCATTGATGTGTGTCTTTCCTTAACTTTTCTTGTCTTACTACTGCTTCCTTCACAGTGAAAGCCCAAGCCAGAAGTGGCCAGCTGGATCATTCAGATGTTGTATCCTTCTGACACTGATGTCAGACTCTCCTGTGCCTTTATTCTTGGAGCTGGGGATAGAGAAGCATTCTACCACAGAGCTCTAACTGCAGCCTCTGCTACTTCTGCTTTCAAGAACTCATTTGATGGCATGGGTAGCACCTGAGTACTCCAAGAAAGGCAGTCTATAAGCTCATCGATTAACAACCCAAATTCCATCTGCAACCTTACTTGTACCTTTGTCATGTAAGTTATATTCATAGGCTGTGAGAATTAGGGTACAACACCTTTGGGACTCATGGTTCTATCATATTAGGAAATCTCTTAAAATGTTTCCAACTCAAATTTGTATAGAAAATAAGACAATATGATTGTCCTCTTCTATTTTCTCCTTCAAATGCTATAAATACAATCCCTACAGCTAAACTGTAGGGAGAGAAATGTAGTACTGTTTTACTTCTTATATTTTCATTTATTTTGTGGTTGGCTGACACTATATCCAAGTAATTCAAAACTCAAAATACAAAAAGGAATAGATTCTGGGCATCACTGCATTTTCTAGTTGTGTGTCTGTACTACTTTTTATTGAAATCCCTATTCTTTTTTCTAGGGTTGAGATACTAAATCACTGTAGAATGACCTGAAATAATAGAAATTATTGTTCCACAGTTATATGGGATAGATGTTCAAAATTAAGATGACAGGACTACCAACCCCTCTGTGAGCTCAAGAAGAATCTTTCCTTGGAAGCTTTAGTATCTGGTGACTCTTGACTGTTGCTTGGCTCATGGACCCATCGTTCCAATCTCAGCCACCACTGTCATGTAAACTTCCATGTGTCTGTTGCCATTTGCTCTCTTTTATTGTTTTCGGGATGGGAAATTGAATTCAGGACATTTTCACTGAGCTATAGTCTCAGGCTTTTTTTTTTTTTTTTTTTAATATTAGACAGTGTGTTACTGAGTTGCTAAGTTGCCCGGGCTGATTTTGAATTTGCAGTTCTCCTGCCTCAGCCTCCTAAAATGCTGGGATTACAGGTGTACACCACCATGCCAGGCTCTGCTCTGCTTCTCACAAGAACACCAGTCACTGCATTCAGGATGTGTGCTGATCTTCTATGCCCCACTTTGCCTACACACTCTGCAAAGGCCTTCTCAAATAAGGTCAGCCACAAGGCAATCTTGAATTTATCTTTATGAAAGACACAGGTCAGTCTAATGCTGATGGATGTGTATGTGTATGTTTTATATTTTTCACTCTTAGAAAAGATATTGTGTAGTATGGACTTGTGTGTGTATCCTTAGGACTTTTGAAATGCTTCTGAAATGCAAACTGCTAAAAGTGTCAGTGATACTCATAGGTTTTGCCAAATAGTGCTGAGAAATGGTTGCATGCAATTCCATTTCTATGTTGTTATTGTTTCCTTCAAAGTAACCAAAACCACCATCATATCCGTCTCTTTATCAGTCTGAGAGGGGAGAAAGAAATCTCATTTTTAGTTTCCATTATTTGATTGTTCATGCAACTGGATATATTTTCATGTGTATAGTGATTCTGTGTAAGCTTGTGAATTGCTAGTTATTTCCTGTCCCCTGTGGGGTTGCTGGCTTGTTTTATTTAATCTATTTTAAACATTTCAAATGCTTTTGTGCATTAATATGCCTCTTATTGTGGTTGTTCTTTCACTTGAATGGAATTTGACCATAAATCTGAAGAACCAGATTATGTGAAATTACATAAGAGAGTAAATGGATATTAGCCTCTCAGTGTTGAGTCTCTGTGGTGTATGAGAAGCGAGTAGACAGACTGCAGAATCTGTGATGGGTGTGCATATGGCCACACAGAAGAATGTAAACAGTTACACTGGAGACAAGATGTGTTTCATTTGATTTCTTTTTAAGGTGTGTTTGAAAGTACATCAGTTGTGGACTTAATCTGTAAGGTAAAATCTGTAAGGTAAAAATCTCTTTTCTTGTTTTATTTTCATTTTGTTTGGTTTTTGTTTTTGTTTGCTTGGTTGATTGGTTGGATGGTTGGTTGGTTTTTTGAGACCAGGTCTCATTATGTAGCCCAGACTAGCCTCCTGAGTGCTGGGATTATGGGTGTGTGGCACCATGTCCAGTTTTTCCCTGTTTTTAAGTGAGAATGCTTCATTAAAGTTAACCAACT
Organism: Capromys pilorides; assembly: GCA_004027915.1. NCBI lineage: Eukaryota > Metazoa > Chordata > Mammalia > Rodentia > Capromyidae > Capromys > Capromys pilorides. The sequence goes on from PVKN010006843.1 coordinate 11,887, forward strand.
CTTTGGTAAACACACAACAGACTACCTTCCCATGCTGACTTGCTCTACTCGTTCCCCAGTATCACAATCAATGAATCAAACAATAAACAAGTAAATAAAGTGAAATTTCCAGGTATTAAAAAGAAAGCAGAGCTGGGCATGGTGATGTATGCCTGTAATCCCAGCATTTAGGGAGCTGAGGCTGAGACAGGCTAGTTTGAGGCCATCTGGGCCTCATCACTAGTTGAAAGCTAATCTAGACTACAAAGCAAGGACTTACAATGCACATACACACACACTCAGTAGTTTCCATGGTGAAAACTAAATGGGGAGTCATTAATCAAGGGATATAAAGTTTCAGTTAAGTGAGTTGAATTAACTATAGAAATCTGCTGTACAACATTGTTCCTATACTCAACAATATTCTATTGTACACTTAAACACTTGTTAAGATAGTGTGTGTGTTGTGTGGTGGTACACACCTATAATTACAGCACTTGGGAGGCCAAGATAAGAGGATCACCATGAGTTCAAGTCCAGCCTATACTACATATCAAGACCCTGTCTCAAAAGATTCATGGAGTTGGTAGACCTCATGTTAATTATTCACAGCCCAGGGGCCCCAGAGCTAGCACAATGGTCTAAGCACCTGCCTAGGAAAGCGCAAGGACCCAGGTTCGATCTTTGGTACCACATGGCCATGCCAGCCCTGCCCCAGACATGCTGAGCCAGTCACCAAGTCTTAGTGAGACCCTATACCAAATACATAAAATTTTGAAATATAAAAAATAAAATATTCACATCCCAGTAAGATGCCCTTTCTCATAGAAATGTGACACAAATTGAGCAATATGACTCAATCTGCTCTTGACCCCTGAAATTGCTCAGCAATCTAAGCACCCGCCTGGCAAGTACAAGGTCCCAAATCTGATCACCAGTACCCATGTGTATTGGTCAGGATTTTACTTAGAGGAACAGAACATGTATTCTATAAGGAATGGATATTAACACAAATATACAATCTACAAGGACTTAGAAGATTGGCTTCCAATAGTCAGCCATAGAGTCAGGTGAGGAAGTATGCAGAGGGCGTCTGCACACCCGGGACTGAAGAATTCCATCCCAAAGTCTGAAACTCACTGCAGTGCTCCATGTAAGTTTCTATCCATGGGCTGATGGGTCTGCAATGGAAGACTGAAGGGTCTGTGATGGACGCTGAAGAGTCTGCCACAGAAGGCGAAAGGTCCAAGCTGGAGGCTGAAGAGTCTGCTCTGTAAGCCAGTTGAATGCAAAGACTGAAGCTCCTCCAAGGAAGTGAAGTCTTGACTCCTTCCTCAGCCCCTTTTATAAAGTCTGTTTGTGCTGAGTCACTCTGAGGTGGGCCCATTGTGCCCTAGGGTGGAACCAATCATACCCCAGGATGGGCCCTTGATCCCGCTTTAGGGAGGAGCCAATCATATCCTAGGCAGGCCTTGGTCACACTCTAGGGAGGAACCAAAACCAATTGTACCCCAGGGCGGGACCCCCACCAAGAGGGAACCAGGCCACTGAGTCATCCAGCCAAGTTGACACAATGTATCAACCACTACACCATGCCATGCCAAGCCCAGCTCCAGAACTCCAGGTTCATCCTAGCAGCCCAAAAACTGGGCCTGTGCTGTCATGTGCCTGTAATCCCAGTGCTGGGGAAGCTGAGACGGGAGAACCACTACACGTCTGAACTGAGTAGTGAGACCCAGTATCAACAACAACAAAAAATAAAATAACATAAATTTGATATGAGAAAAATATTACTAGGTCAAAATGTACAAACTATAAGATTCACACCTGGTTGAATACAAGGTGAAGTCTGCAGTACTTGGTCAGCCTTTCTCTCCAAGCCTAAAGCCAGCTCACAGGTGAGCCTTCTTGTCTGTTTGTGACTGGGCCTCGCTATGTAGCGCAGGCGGTCTTGAATTTGCTTACATAGGCTAGGATGGCCTGGAGCTCATGCTTCAGCCTCCTGCATGCTTAGATAATAGACGAGTGCCACCAAGCCTGGCCCATAGGGGAGCCTTTCATCAAATTAACCTTAACCATCTTAGTCACCAGCACTCAGCTCAGTGCCTGGCACAGCATTCACCCTAATAAATATCCAATGAAGAAATCTAATTTTGATATGAAAACAAAATGCAAGGTGCTTTGTTCTTCAATTCTGATTTTTCTTTTCTTTTTTTTTGTTCTTTAATTTTATTTATTTATTTATTTGTTTGCTTGTTGTGTTTGTTTGTTTCTTTATTCATTTTGTGGCTGGCTCAGCCTGCCCTGGTGGTGGCGCTGGCGCAGCATGTGGTGCCGGGGATCGAACTGCAGTCCCCGCAGTTGCCTGAGCCCTCCCAAGCAGGCACTTTAGACCACTGAACCATCTCGCTGGCCCTAATTCTGATTTTTCTAATGAAAAATTTTGTGTTGTGGAAATCAAATAATAATAGATGCAGTGAGACTCTGGGGAAAAAAGAACCGTTTTACATTGTTGGTAGGAATGTAAACTAGTACAACCACTATGGAAACTAGTACAACCAGTATGAAGATTTCTCAACTAGAAATTCTAGAAACCACAAATTCCCTTTGGTCCAGCTGTTCCCCTTCAAAGTATCTTTAAATGTGAGTTAAAGACATCTTATTTCAGTGATCCATGCACACCCATGTTTATGGCAGCACAGCTGAATCGTGGAAGCAGCCGATAGGTCCATCAACAAAGGAGTAGCTGAAGGAAACACGCACTGGTGCGCTACTCCACCATAGAGAAGGATAAGCCTAAGGCACTTGTGGAAAAATGGATGCACCTGGAGGCCATAAGGTGTTTCCATAGGGAAACAAGAATAACACACCAGCTTGAACAGCACATGGTTTCTCTTATATAAGAAATCCAAGTCAAAGGGCAAAACACAAGAGAGATAATAGGAAGCAGATCTTTCTCAAAGGGGAAGCGGGACAAGAGATGAGAGGAGAAGGGGAGAGGAAAGGGGATTTTTAAAAAAGGAATGAAGATGTGCTCTGAGGACCAGTGAGATCGCTCAGCGGACTAAGCTCTTGCTTAGGCAAGTGCAGAGGCCAGGGTTCAATCCCTGGCACTGCATGCTGTGCTGGCCCCACCCCCCGGGCACACTGAGCCTATGCCGAGTCTGGACGTAGTGGCACATGCCTGAATTACCAGCACTAGGGACCCTGAAAACAGGAGGATCACTACAGGCCGAGCTGTGAAGTGACACCCTAAACAAAAGCAAACAAAAAGATGTGTTCTGAATGTGAATATTGTGTACCGAAAATATGTAAAAATAAAAAAGGAAGAAGACCAAAAGATGGATACTCAGGGGGACAGAAGAAAAGGAAGGGAAATGGAAAAGGAGAAAGAACTCAGCAGAGGAAGTGTTACTTACTGCTCATTCACGGAGATAATTGGCACAAACGCAGATGTGCAGGGGCTTAGCCAAGACGCTGGCATATGGCCAGTTTCCCTATCACTGGGACAAAGCGCCAGACACCCACAGCTTAAAGGAGGCTGAGAACCGCCCAGCAGGACTGGAGTCCAGCTCTCCCACCTCCCCAGACAAGACAGGCCTTCTCTGTTTGGGCCACGTGGTGTTCGCAGTCCTGGTGCGGCCTCAGTACCTGTCCCTCGCACATCTCAACTGCTTTTCTTCACAGTCCATGTTGCTTGACTTCATAACAAGGGAAGAAACACAGCGGAGGAAAGCTGTTCATCACACAGCAGCCAGGAGGCGGAGCGCAGGGAGGTGCCCGGGCCCAGGAACGCCCCCTGGCAGATCGCACCGCCCAAGGCCCCACCTTTTCAGACCCAGCCCACCGCCTATCAGCACTCTCAGCAATGCAGTCCTGGACTGGGGAACCCACTGGTGGCATAGCACCCCCATGATCCAGTCACCGCCCAAAAGCCCCACCTCTGAACACATGAGACAGGGGACATTCTAGACTGCACCATAAGACAGAAAGCTGCAAAACTGGCACATGCCATCTTAGCAACCACAGAAGCCCAAGTTGCAAGCAAATTTTTTTAGAGCAGCCTGCGTGACACAGTGAAGGGTGGTCATGTTTCATCCTGAAGAGAAAGAGCCAACCATGAGGTGACAAACGGGACAGGTCCAATCTTGCGGATTAATCCACATCCTCCAGATTTAGACTAGTGACAGTCTTCTCCCACCTAGCTGACGTCTCCAGCCAGGAATGTAGGTGCGAGTCCCTGACATGCCACAGGGAGCGCTGGGGGATCCCACATAAGCCTCTAAAAGGTGGCTGACCAGTTCTTTGACCTGGACCCTATCCACTCCTGCAGGCTTTGTGGGAGAAGGGGAAGGCCTATCTGTAGGATCAGAGTGAGCTTTTCCCTGAAGTCTAGTTGACTGTCGAGGAAAGGATAATTCCAACTCAAGGCAAGTAACTTCTTCAAAAGAAGCCCCCTAGAGTGGGCGCACTGCATGCTGGGAAGGGGGAAAGGCAGTGAGGTCTAAGAAGGGGCTGGAGAAGTAGAGGCTGGGAAGAGGATTTTTGGTGTGGAAGAGGAATTTTTATTTTTCACTTTTTGTCTCTGCTCAGCTTTGTTTTTTTTTCCCTTAACTATGAATATATTTTACTCTTGTAATTTTTTAGCAGCTAATTATATTTATATTCCATTTTGTTTACGAGTCACTTTGGCTAGGCAGGATACCCACAGCTGTGATCCCAGCACTCTCCAGGTTGAGGCAGAAGAATCACACGCTCAAACCCAGCTGAGACAGGAGATTAGGGCATAGTCAGCTGGCTGGGCACGACCCGTTAACCACAAGACAGGCGCACGGAAGAACAGTTCCAATCAGGCCATGTATCTGCAGTTGTTCTGAAGCAGCTTTCTGATAGGAAAGCCAAGACCTACAGCAGCCTGGGGAGCAGGAGACACGCCAGTCATTACCATACCATTACTACCTGTTCGCACCCTATGGGGTCTACTTCTTTTCCAACTATACTTGGTCCCACTCACTCTGCAGAGCATATTTCTTTTTCTACCCTACCTTTAATAAATGTAAAATCTCGATACCTTTTGCTTATTTCTTGTCCAGTTCTTCGTTCAGGACAGTAAGAACTTGGAAAAAGAAAATCTCTGGAAAGAGCATGTGGTATTCTAGGAACCCTGGTAACTCAACCATGGCAACTTGGTGACTTTATTCTCAAAATGAAAAATAATAAAGGCTGGGGATGTCGCTCAGTGCAAAGGTCCTGGGTTCAACCGCAAGTACTGCATATTAAGTAAACAAAATGCAAAAGCCATTTTGCTCCTTGATCTAGGAGATGAAGGGTGAGAGACTGAGTCAGTGGACAAGCTATTGGACGTCTTCGCAGTACAGCCGGGATCAGTAAGCCTGGGGTGTCCCTGGGGATTCTGCATTTCTAGCAGGTTCCTGATGCACAAGGGTTCAGACCTCCTGCCTTCCCAGACTAGGAACTTCCTCTTCTTCCAGCTGTGTTGACCGCGAGATCAGTGCCTCCTAGGTGATGGCAGCCACCTGCCTTGTCTGTCACCAGCTGTTAATCTGGGTATTCCCAGCTGGCTATGGAAAGATGGTTTATTTGGGAACCTGGCAAATCTCAGCCCTCAGCAGTTGTGTAACCAGTTGTGTAATAGCTGCGTTAGAGCTGCCATTTGTCCTGAACAGGAAAAGAGCCATTTGCTCCACCCTTCCAGACCTGGGGCCACTGACTGCTGTGACAGAGGGACCTCGTGACCCCACTGAGCCAGTTTCCAGGGCCCCAGAGAGGGGAGCCCCTGGGAGTGGCTGCACACAAGCAGCCTTTGGGCTCCTCCGTGCCTGATTCTGTGGCACCACCCTGTCTCTGTGGTTGCATCCAACTTTCCCTACTCCGTGAATCAGAGGGATCTTACAACAGATGGGGAAACTGAGGCTCTGGCCCATTAATTTTTTGTGTAAGGGTCAGCCTGACAGCTCAGCGGACTAAAGCACCTGCTTAGGCAGAGCGCAATGGCCTGGGTTTGATCCCTGCTGTGTGGTGCCAGCTCTGCCCTCGGGGTGCATCGAGACAGCCACTGAGACTACAGGGCATGGCTGTGCATGCGCCTGTAATCCCAGCTCTTTGGGAGGCTGAAAACAAGAGAATCACTGTGAGTCCAATCTATGCAGTGAGACCATGTAGACCCTGTACTAAATACTGAAAAAACAAAAAAACAAAAAAAGTTTTTGTGTAAGGTCATACACCTAGAATTCAAAATGTTGTGTCACAGTAATGCCATTATTTTATTAAGGGGTAGGGTGGGGTGGAGGGCTATGGCTTCTTCTAGGATCATATTGTCCTGAACAAAAATTACACAAGATAAGCAAAAAAAGGAGCCGGGGAAATAGCTCAGCAGTCTAAGCACCTGCTCAGGCAACCTCAGTGAGCACAGTTAAATCCCCAGCACCACATGCTGTGCCAGCCCCACCCCCAGGGCAGGCTGAGCCAGCCATACTAGAAAGAAAGAAAGAAAGAAAGAAAGAAAGAAAGAAAGAAAGAAAGAAAGAAAGAAAGAAAGTTTTTTTTAAAAAAAAAAGGTAGCGAGGTTTTACGTTGATTGAAGGTAGGATGAGAAGTATGCTCTGCCCAGTGCCAGTAGGCCACTAAGAAAGCTCCCAGTGAGGCTCAGTGGCCTAAAGCGCCTGCTTAGGCAGAGTGCAATGGTCTGGGTTTGATCCCTGCCGTGCAGTGCCAGCCCTGCCCTCGGGGTGCATCGAGACAGCCATTGAGATTACAGGGCATAGTGGTGCATGCGCCTGTAATCCCAGCTCTTTGGGAGGCTGAAAACAAGAGCTGCTTAGGCAAGTTTAGGCAACCATGGGGACCATGGTTCGATCTCCAGCACCACATGCTGTGCCAGCCCCATTCTCAGGGCAGGCTGAGCTGGCCATAACATAAATAAATAAAGTCGAAAGAAAGAAAGAAAGAAAGAAAGAAAGAAAGAAAGAAAGAAAGAAAGAAAGAAAGAAAGAAAGAAAGCAAGCAAGCAAGCAAGCTAGCTCCCAGTGGCCATAAGGTTAATAGTCAATGTCTTTTGTACACCTCATCTTTCAGGCTACATTTCAGTGAATGCAGCTCATCGTAGTTGTTTCTGTTTTCTGGGACAAGTCAGAGAATGCTAAACTACATCCCCAGCCATCTTTATTTTGAGAAAAACTTTCTAAAGTTGTCCAGATTGGGCTCAAGCTTGTCATCCTCCTGCCTCAGCCACCTGAATATCTACAATTACATGAGACCATGCCCAGCTAGGGTCACCTTAATCAATTTCAAACGAAGCACTTGCTCCAAGATTCACAACCAACAGCTGTGTACTTACGGAAAGAAGCACTCAGAAGTAGTAGATACCAGTCTTTCACAGCTCAGAAGCAACTGTGAAGGAACTAAGAGCCACTCCTAGGAAGCTGTCCATCAAAAAAGACCTTCATATATGAGACTCCATAAAAGGACAGAATCTTAATTTTGTGAAAAGCAGCCAACAAACACAGCTGGCAAATCTCAGTATCATACACACTAACTGACTTCCAGTGCTGGGGATTGAACCCAGGGCCTTCACATTGAGCTGCAACCCAAGTGCTGCTTCCTCTTCTCCTTCTCATTTTCCTCCTCCTCTTCTTTCTCTTTGTCTTCCCCTTCTCCTTTATTTTTGATACAGGTCACTCCTTAATTGCCCAGGCTGGGCTCAAACTTGAGATCTTTTTACCTCAGCCTCCCAAACTATCACCCTCAGGCTAATCATGTACTTTATACTCTATTCTGCTTTTAACTTTCCCTCTTAGTTAGGTGTTCTTATTTAATTTTTTAAATCTCTAAGTTTTGTGGGGTGTGGTGGCACAAGGCTATAATCACAGCACTTGGCAGGCTGAGGAAGGAGATCTCTGAGAGTTCAAGATTAGTCTGGCTATACAATGAGTTCAAGGTCAGCCTGAAATACAAAACAAGACTCTGTATCGAAAAACAAAACAAGGTCTGGGGAGATAGCAACACAAGCGCCTGCCTGGCAAGCGCAAGGTTCTGAGTTTGATCCCCAGTACCACATGCTGTGCAGCCCCAGAGCCAGGTGTTACGGAACATGCCTGTAATCCTAGCAATGGGGAGGCTGAGACAGGAGGATCACTACAAGTCCAAGCTGCACAGTGAGACCCTGTATCAAAAAATAAATAAAATAATAATAATAATAAATACAAAACAAAAACACGTACATTTTTATTTTTATTTTTATTTTTTTTTAATTCAGAAAATCTTCGACTCTTGAGTTTTGTTTTGTTTCATTTTGTTTCCGATTTTGGAAATTGAGCCCAGGGGCTCCATACTATCCTTTATTTTTTATTTTTAGCCAGGGTCGATAAACTAAACCGCACAGGCTGGGCTTGTATTTACAATCCTTGCAGCTTCAGCCCCAGGATTGCAAGCATGAGCTGCCACGCCCAGCTCAAATGACTAATTCTGAAGGTCACACAGCTGAGCTAGGCAGTCCTGGTCGCTCGCCAGCCTTGCTAACAGCACTGTGTTCTGAATGTTTGCCCCTGAGGTGCCCTGAAAATCGCCCACACAGGCTTGGACCACTGCGTGCTTTACCTCCTATGCTTTCCCTTTGCCTGGGCCTGCCCTGCCCCCTTATTCTATAAATAGCCTCAGGAAGGTGGATTTAAGGCCCAGGTCTCCCATCTCCAAAGTTGGCCACTCTGTGAATAAACTTTGTAAAACTCCTTGCTTCAGGGATTAATATGCTGTGTGGCAGACCAAGAGGGCCTTGCTCTTTAACACATCTGAAGTTGTTTTTTTCTTCCCCCATCTCTCTACAGAAGTTCTGACCATCTACCAAGATAGGCATTAATCCAGCTCTTGTTGGCTAATGCAGTGAGTTCAAGGCCAGCCTGAAAATAAAGATTCTCAACCAGCTAAGCCTTGTCCTTGCACTCTTTTTTTGTGTGTGCGGCCAGCTCTAGGGGTGCAGCTGGTGCAGCATGTGGCACCAGGAACTGAACCGCGATCCTTGCTCCTTGCCTAAGCTTGCCACTGAGCTATCTCACCGGCATTGGAGTCTTTATTATTTGTCACTTTCTACATGAGACCTTTTCTGACCAAACTTGATATCAGAGGTTGAGTCCAGGGCCTTGTGCATGTTAGGCAAGCACTCTACCACTGGGCTGCATCCTCAGCCTGCTTTATTTTGTATTTGCAAATGGGGCTGGAGGTGCAGCCAAGCAGGTCTCGAACTTGTATTGTCCTGAGGTAGGAGGCATCGAGAGAACAAGTAAACAACAGAAAGCCCTGGGCTGGAGAATCACAGAACCAGACAGCACAGATAGCCATGTCGAGTATGAGGAACCAACAGACAAAGGTTACCTCGTGCCACTGAGAGCCCCAGGCTCACTCCAAACAAAGTCCATGACTCTGGCCTGCATACAACTTCATGCGCAATGTGGTGTTGGCTTCCCTCCGCCCCCATGGGCTTTGGGCACCATGACACTTCCTCTCAAAACCCTGCGTGGTCAAAAACCTCTCCTCAAGAAGTGAGGCGAACCAGGTGCCTTGCTGTTCCACGTCTCCTGTCAGCCCTCAGCTTCCATAACCGCAGGCCCTGAGAGGCCAGCCATGTGCCCGTCTCCCACGAGCTCTTCCTACTGCCTGCTGCCACCCTGCGCAGAGTGCCTTTGCCCCTTTCATTCCTTACTCTTTTGGGGAGTTCTGCTCTTTCTCTGTCCAGGAACCTGGAAACAAACCCTCTCCTCCCCCTCATGATCCCTCCAGCCGTAGCATTTCTCCGCAGCCTCCCACGCAGCTGAGGACGAACACCTACGTGTCTCTGCGTAGCTTCTTTGTCACACTCCTATACTGCAAATAAAGCCCTTTGGCTTTGGTAATTCAGGTTGGTTTTGGGAGAGGGGGTTAATGGGCTTTTACCAGCGCCAAGGCGAAATAACAGAGCAGTTTGTAGCCCCAGCTTCTTTTCAGGGAGGTTGGAAGAGAAGAGAAATCCCGAGAAGGCAGCAGGGATGGCGTGCGGTGAGAGACAGAAAGGAAAGTCTCCCTTCCTCATGGTTAAGGGAGCCCAGCGCACGCTCGCGGAGCTGGCGCGATGAGCAAAAGCAGGGGCTCCTTGCAGCCGCGTCTCCCGGACCCTCCCTGCGCCCCACCCCCCTGCCTCTCCCGCTTCCCGCCGTCGGTCTCCAGCCCGCCCCACCCCAGGCCTTCTCGGAGATGAGCAGGTGCTGGTGCCGCTGGAAGCCCTGGTCCAGGGGGAGAGGCGCAGACGCCAGCCGCCCGCATTCGTTCAGTGCCACCGCGGTCCCGTTTTGTCTCCCTTTCCCCTGCCACACTCCTAAATGGCCTCAACCTTGCCGAGCTCGGTTGGCCCTAACTGGGGTGCAATAGGTTTCCAACCGCCAGCCCCTGTCCTAGGGCCAAGATAACAGAGTAGAGATGAACTGACACCTACTGCACAAATTTCCCAGCCAATTCGTATGTGAACACTACCTCATGGGGAAGTGTAATTTAATAGAAGAAAGTGATCTTCTGGTCCTTCCGGGGGTTTTTTGGTTTTTGCTTTTCAAATTTATTTGCCCAGAGAGCATAGGGTGAGCGCCACCTAGGCGTCCTCAAGGCCATCAACCAGAGAACAACAGGGACCCTACGCAAGCGGCAGTTGGGCTCCAACTCCCACTTTTCTTCAGTTTGATGAACAGATAAAATATTGGGCGTGATTTTTTTTTTTTTCGGTACTGGGGATACTGCACTTGCGAGGCAAGCACCTGTTCTATTGAGCTATCTGGATGTGATTTCTTAATAAATGAGTCAACTCCTTTTTTTCGTGCAAGATGTCCACCATTAAATTCATTCGCCAGCTCCCCTGTGTCTCTCCTCCTGTCTGCAATGCTCTATTTTTATCTCCCAGTCCTGTTTTTCAGTCACCTAGAAGTGTCCTTCCCCCAGTTTAGGTAGGAACAGAGAGGGAGCTCTCCAGGGATGGCGGCAGAGCAGTCCAGCTTCTGTCCGTGTATCACAAGGAAGGTGCATTGAGCTGCGAAGAATGTTGAGCTTGTCCAGAGAGAGCTGGCCTTCAAGGATCTCACTCTCAGTGGCTGTAGATATTGTCTAAACTCCCTTTCCCCCGCTCCCCCCAGTCCTGCCTGATAAGAGTGTTTTGTCAACCAGATGTGGTGGCTCAGGACTATAAGCCTAGGACTCTGGAAGAATGAGAGAGGAAAACTGAAAATTCAAAGTGTTGGGGCCGTAGTTCAGTGCAAATGTGCTAGGGTAAACCCTTAGTAACACTACACACACACACACACACACACACACACACACACACTCAAAGACAGAAAAGAAAAAAAGCAAAGTTTGGGTTACCTAAAGACCTTGGATCGTGTTACACTAACCTTGTATTTTATAGTGGGAAAAGTGGAAACGCAGTGTTAGTCTAATCTAAGGGACTGGAGAGTAATCCCATAGGGCAGTCAGCCATGTACATAGACCAAAGCTGACTGCAGGTCCTGCTGAGCTTCCTTGGTGGGCAACACGCCATGCACCAGCCGCGCACGGTTTCTGCGAGGACTGAACTCCTCAGGACAGAGGACAACTGAAAGCTTTCTGCATATGGAACTCTCCTGGACGCCACCCTATAAGTATCTTCCTTTGACAGATGTTTACGTATATCCTTTTACTATAATAAATTGAACCAGGAATAGAGCTCAGCAGCACTGTGCCTGGCAAGCGCAAAGTCCTGAGTTCGATTCCCAGTATAAAAAAAAGAAACCACTATAATAAATTGAAACTCTGAGTACACCAGCTTTCAGCAAATTCTGTGGATCTTTCTAGTGAAATATTGAACTTGAACATAATTGTATCTCTGAACTTACATGTGGTATTAGAAGTGGGGCCAGTCTTGGATACTATTTTCTTTTTTCCTTTGAAGGGTAAAGATTTTTATTTGAGAAATTCTTTACCACACATTTTTCAGAGTCACAAAAGAAAGCAAAAATGTTGTCCTCCCCTATCCTAAAAATAAATCAGAGCAAACTTTTTTTTTTAAAGTCATGACACTTAGAAGTTTAGCACCAGCATCCAAAATGAACAAAAAAGGAAAATAAGCATTTACTATACAATAATTTCAGGTATTTTTGGTTGGGGTTCTCCCCATGTAGTATTAATATTTCTTCTTTCAATCACCAAAACAGTAAAAACCAGGAAAAAAATATAGAAACCTAGTGGAAGCTGAAACTGAGGAGGATGCTTTCCTGTGCTGTGCAGGCTTTCCTGGGCTTTGCATACTGTTTTCTACCTTCTGAGTCGTGCCTTAGGGATCCGTTCATGTGGTCTCTCCACTTACAGGCTAGGATGAAGTAAATCACTTCATCTCTTTGAACCTCCTTTCCCTTATTTCCCAGAGGGAGGGTGCACCTGGGTGCCCACTGAGAAAGGTGCTGTGGGAATGCAGACGAAAGTGTAAGGACCGTGCAAGTTATCCAGCTCCACGCCAAGGCTGCAGTTTGGTGCGAGTGTGGTGAGTGGCCTCTCATGTCTAGGATTAAGTATGTTAAGTGCTCTCTTGTGTCCGGCCACATTTGATGCCAGTGACCACAGAGGTATCATTCCTATCGTCTGATTGACCACATCTTAGAAGGAAAAGAAGTTAGGGCCTAAAAAATAAATGTCTGAAATCTAAATAAGAACTCACTCACATGAATTAGGGCCTCAGGAATCACTTAAATGGTAAAATAATACACGCTCTAGACACATAACAGAAACACAAATTTAAGCCACAAAATAGCAAAATACCAAAGCCTTGATAAAGCACTTTGTGGTTAGTCTGTGGAAATACAAAGTGGGGTGACCTCATGAAGGGAACTGAGCAACATCTAACAAAATTACATAGCAGAGATTTCGCTTGTCCTGAATTACAAAGATAGGTACATTATGTAAAAATTATTCTAGGATAAGTAACTGTATGTAATTTGCAACCATAAAATATTTTTTTAAAAATCACAATGTCAACTCCAGGAATGAAGACTCCACTGGATGCTGTGTTCTCTGGGCAGCTGTGGGGGTCCTGGGTGCCTACTGGGATTTCGAGGCCAGGGCTCACTTCTTCAGCAACGCCTAAGGCTCTAAGACGTTCTGTCTTGGTTGATCAGTTAGTGATCAGCTGAGACTTGCTTCGCTTCTCTGGTGAGTCAGGATTATGTCAACGGCACCAACCAGGAACAATTCTAACTGATGTTGACCAGTGCATCCAGAGGGTTCTGGATAGTACAAAACAATATCTTTTTTCCTACAAAGAAGATTATAGTTGTCTGTTCACAAACCAGAACAAGTTATCAAAGAGGACATCTCAGAACTATGGAATCTATTGCAATAGAACAATTGCAGTTGGTGCAAAGCAGAAGACGAAGCTGAGTCACTGAGGCAGGTGCTGGAGGACATCGACACATAGCACAAAAAAGTGGGCAGAAGGGCTGGAGAGATAGCTCAGTGGAATAAGCACTCGCCTTGTAAGTGCAAGGTCTTGAGTTCAATCCCTGGTACCACAAAAAAAAAAAAAAAAGTGGGCAGAAATCCTTCAGGGCTCATGGGCCTCCCTCGAGCAGGCCTCGGCCAATAGCCCTGTGCCTCTGAAGCAGACGTGGAAGCCCTGGCTGCCCAGCAGCCACAGTAGACAGCTTCGCGGAGTGCCCCCTCTGTGGACCTGGCATCTGGGAAGAACTCTTTGCCAGAGGAGATGATGCGGGTCTTGTGTTTCTGCCCACACTTCCCCCCTTATTTTCATGAGCTGTTAATTCCTTGAGTACACTACAAAATGTAGCTTTGATAGTCCAAGATTTTTGTCTCTAATACAGTTTAGACCCAGTATGATGACACAGAATGTTTCTTGTATTTTAATTTTAGATGGCTTCATTTTTGTGTTTCCATTTGTTAGGTGGTTATGATGTGAGGGGGGAATTGTAGGCCTGTCATGGTAACTAACCTGCTGTGGGATTGTAGAAAAAGATCTGAATCTGCTGTTTTGAGTTTTTGAGCTACCTCAAGAAGAAGAATGTAAAAGGGCCGGCCATATAGCTCCACGGATTAAAGAACCTGCTTAGGCAGATGCAAGGACCATGGGTTCCATTCCTTATAGACCCCGCACCAGGGGCACCCTGAGACAGTGACTGAGACTGAGCATGGTGGTGCATGCACGCCTTTACTGCCAGCACTCGGTAGGCTGAAAACAGTGAGACCCTGTATGCCCTGTAGACCCTGCCCTAAATTCATTTAAAACAAAAGAAGAAGAAGAAGAAGAATCTAATACAATGATGTTTATAGTGGTTCCAAAGCAGTACAGAGTTTGAATATTTTGTAACTTGGTCAGAAAAAGAGGAACAGGTACTAGGATAGTGTAGCAATACACGGTCCCTCAGTTGATGGTGGCTTTTTTTTTAAATCTTTTATTTATTTGTTTGGTGCAGGGACTCAGACTCATAGTGATCCTTCTCTCAGCCTCCCCAGTAGTGGGATTATAGGCATGTGCCATCATGCCTGGTTTTGGTGGCTGGTATTGCTTGCTTCGGGTTAAGGGACCAGCATGGTACGTGTTACCAAGGACCAAACCCAGGTCCTTGCACTTGCCAAACAGGCACTTAGACTGGTGAGCTATCTCCCCAGCCCCGATTTGGACTAGCTTCTATGTTGTATGGTGCTTGTTCACCCATATGGAGGAGGCTATACTAGGAGGGCGATAGCCAAACACTGCTGGCGCCCCTCAGGAATGAGGTGGTATCAGGAATGGTGAACAGCGTCTCAGCACGACTTGTGGGGAACCAGTGCAGCGTGAGGGGTTAAGGTTTACCCTGCTCGCTCTTTGAGCTCTGCACCTTGTTTGCTTGTGTTGTTTTGTTTTACTTCTTTGGAGCAGTGAGCTTCCATTGCAGAGAGTTTCCTGCTTGGGGGTTGGGTCCCAAGAGCCCTGCGACAGGCTGGAGTGCCCTCACAGTCCACCTCCACAGGACACTTGTGGAGCCTGGGCAGTGGGAAGGGTCTGTGCTCCTGCTGGAGGACAGTCTCCTCCCTCCTCTGCAGTCTCTAACTAGATTCCAGCCCTTTAAAACCCCACTGTCTTCCGAGGAGCCCACCGGGTGGTGGTGTACAGGCCTGACCCAGGTTGTCCTCCACGCCTCACACACTGACACCCAATTGTCTGCCCTGGCTGCCTCCCACAGGAATTCTCTCTTCCACTGTCCATGCTTGGGGGGCTCTGCTTGGTATGTTAAGGACCTCTCTACCCCTTACCCCTACTGCCTTGTAGGCTCTCAAGATTAGGCGTTCCTACCCTGAATGTCCGTGCTTGCCTATTAATTTATTTTTGCCTTTCACCACAGCAACCATCAAAGAACAGTAGCCATGGCCCTCTGCCATCCCATGGCTGTGGGTCTCAACAAGGGCCACAAGGTGATTAAGAATGTGAACAAACCGAGGCACAGCCACCATCGCAGATGCTTCACCAAGTTCATGTAGGGCATGATCTTGGAGGTGTGTGGCTTCACCCCCTACGAGTGGCACACCATGGAGCTGCTCAAGGTCTCCAAGGACAAATGTGCCCTCAAGTTCATCAAGAAAAGGGTGGGGGTGGGCCAGCGAGATAGCTCAGTGGTCTAAAGCACCTGCTTAGGCAAGCTTAGGCAACCGTAGGGACCATGGTTCAATCCCCAGCACCATATGCTGTGCCAGCCCCACCCCCAGGGCAGGCTGAGCTGGCCATAAAATAAATTAATAAATAAAGTTTAAAAAAGAGAAAAGTGTGAGGATGCACAT
>PVKN010006844.1:0-27832 GCA_004027915.1 Capromys pilorides
TAGGTTGTCTCTTTGTTCTGGTGGTTGTTTCCTTTGCTTTGAAGAAACTATTAATTTGATATAATGCTATTTGTTGACTCCTGATACTATTTCTTGTGCTGTTGAAATTTTTTGCAGAAAGTCTTTGCCTATGTATATGCTTTCAAATGTTTAATCTATTTTGTTTTCCATCACTTGGACATTTGCAGCTGTAACCTTCCTTTGAGGACTCCTTTGCTTGTGTCCCATATGTTCTGCTATGTTATATCGGCATAACTGTTTAATTCTAGGAACTTCCGTATTTATAATTCAGGTGGTTTCTTGTGCCATTGGTTCACATTTCACTGCACTATCATCTGATAATATGCATAGTATAATGTCAATTATTTTGCATTTACTTAAGCATGCTTGACTAGCTAGGTTGTGATCTAGTTTGGAGAAAGTTCTGTGTGATGCTGACAGCAATGTGTACTCTTTTGCTGTTAGGTGAATCACTGTTTAGATACCTAATAAGTCTATGTATTTGAAATTTTGACTCAATTTAGATATTTATCAATTTTTTTTTTTTTTTTTTATTATTGTTTACTTTTTTGTTTTTAGGTGGATTTTTGTTTGGATATTTAAAAAGTTTTTGTTTTTGAAATTTTGCCTTAATTTAGATTTTTTTTAATTTTTTTTTTTTTTTTTTTTTTTTTTGCCTTTGTAACAGTGGAGGCTGAGATCTGCCATTATAGTTGTGTTGATATCTATCTAATCTCTTATGTCCAATAGTGGTTTTTGTATAGTTGGGTACACTATTGTTCAGTGCCTGTGTGTTTATAGTAGTCATCTCTTCCTCTTGATTTGTTCCTTTAACCAATAAATGGTGACCTTCTTTGCCTCATCTGATCAATAGCACACACCCATAATCTAATCACCTTGAAAAAGTCCCACCTATGAGCACTGTCTCAGTTACTCTTCTCTCATTGCTGAGACAAATACCTGACAGTCAAAACGAAGGAAGGAAAGGTTGACTTAGCTCACAGTTACTGGGGGCTTCAGTCCACACTTGGCTGGCTCCAAGGCAGAGTGACACATGGTGGAGAGAAATCTTTCATGAAGGCAGCAAAGAACAGAGAGTAGAAATAGAGGAGGAGTAGCAACAGTGACTACAGAGAGCAAGCTGGTCTCTCTGTGTGGTGTTCCAGCCAGTCACCCCAGGCTGGATATAGCACCCACACCCATAATTCCAGCAGATCACGAGTTAATCACAAACTCTGGAAGTCTGCCTCATGACTGCATGAGGCTTTGGGGATCAACCAGACACAATCCATAAACAAGTACATAAGATTTGGGAGGACATCTAGAAATAAGCCACAGTGTTGACCAATGCCTCCCCTTTCCTCAGCCTTTCCCTCTGCCTTCGGTAACCACTGTGCTGTTTTATATTTCTCTGAGGGCAATTTTCAGGCTTTAAATGTGTGAATGTGTTTCAGATTGTACTTTCCTCAGTAGGATTTTGTTATCCGCTAGTAACAGCATATGAACACGATAATGTAGATTATGATAGAAAATAATTAAAAGCTATCAATGATAGAATGGAGGAATAAATCACACCTAATCTTTTGAAAGAATATCAGGTAAGGATTACAGGAAAAAGTAAATCTATAGGGGGCCGGGGAGATAGCTCTGTGGCACAAGTGCCTGCCTGGCAAGTGCAGGGTCATGAGTTTGAACACCCTGGTCCCGTCAAAAAAAAAAAAAAAAAAAAAAAGTAAATCTATATTATTGTCTGGGGAAAGTTTATATGATATATTGGGGTTTTTTTGTTTGTTTTCAATTTTTAAAAATTTTTTTATTTATGTTATGTCCAGCTCTGCTCTGGGGGTGGGGCTGGTATAGCACGTCATGCCGGAGATAGGACCGTAGTCCCTGAAGTTGCCTAAGCTTGCCTAAGCAGGCACGTTAGACCGTTGAGCTATCTCACTGGCTCTTAAATATTTGTTTTAATCTTTTTTTTTAGTATTTATTTATTTATTTATTTATTTGTTATTTGTTTATTTACTTATTTTATGGCCAGCTCAGCCTGTCCTGGTGCTGGGGCTGGCGCAGCATGTGGTGCTGGGGATCGAACCGCGGTCCCTGCAGTTGTCTAAGCTTTCCTAAGCAGGCGCTTTAGACCACTGAACCATCTTGCCGGCCCCTGTTTTAATCTTTTGGTACAGGATCTTGCTACACAGGTTCAGATGTGGCACTGGGGATTGAATATATGATATGTTGCTAAGTAATATAGGGAAAAATATTTGTGATATCATTCCAGTAGCAAGAATGACCATGACCATAAACTTGCAAAAAATATGTAACTATTTTTCTGTGGCCAGACCTAAGTCATACGACAAGTCCCCATTTGGGCTGATGATTACAATGGGTTTCCTGTCAACTCAGAGCAAACACAGTCCATTCATGGGTTGCATTTTCCTCTCCTCAACTGCATTTCCCCATGGGAGGGTATGGGGAGAGAGGAGCACTGGCCTGCAGTGAGAGGGCGGTGCAGGGAAGCAGGTCCCTGATCCTCGTCAGCTGTTGTATCCTCCGCTATCCTGGCCCAGGTCCCTGGGTCTGGCAGCAGTTTGTGCTACCGCCACACTCACCACAGCACAAGGGAAGACATGCTGTCACCTGCTGAGGAGCACTGAGGGACATGAAAACCCCATGGGAGGGGTGAAGAAATCCTAGTTTAAAAACATCATCACTTCTACGCCCACTATTCTGGCTATGGCAGGGCATCAGAGCAACTGTCCTGCTGAGAAACAACTTAAAGAGCTGCCTAAGTGTCAAGAGAAATCAACATGTTAGAAGACAGCTGAGAGCTGTAAGGGAGTCAGGATCAGCCCTAGAGGTAAAGTCCTGCGGGGAAAAGAGGATCCAGGTGAGCGACGTTTCACACCTGGTTCTCTGTGAGGCTTTCACTCAGTCAGAAGCAGTGAGGCATGGGAAACAAGCAGGAAGCAGCAGGTGAGCAGAGCTTCCGCTGCTTTATGGAGCTGCTATTCACAATCTAGAGTTGAGGGTTACCAAGTGCTGCGGACTAATGCAAACAATAGAAGTCTAATTCCCAGTGTGATGACGTTTGGAGCTGAGACCTTTGCAAAATAACTAGGTCATAACAGTAGACCCTTCCTGGTTGGATTAATGTCCTAAGAACACACAGGAGTGATCTTGCATCTCTCTCTCTTTTTCTGCACCACATGAAGATACAAGAAGGTATTATTTGTGAGGAAGGAAGCCCTAACTCAGAACCAAATCATGCTGGTGCTGTGGCCGCAGACTTGCCGCTGCCAGAACTATGAGAAATGCATGTTTGTTGTTTAAAGCATTTGGTCTCTGGCATTCGTGTTAGAGCAGCCTGAAATGATTAAGACACCAAGGCATGCAGGACCCAAGGGGCCAAGAACTTTGAGGGGAAAAAAGGAAGTGCGCTAAGAGAAAGTAGTTTTATGTGTAGTCCAATATTCCATAATGGTAGTGGGTTATCAGCAGAACTGTTCATGAGCTCTAATTTTTGGCCTCCAAGAGGTGTGACCCTGGGATGAGGCCACCAGCTGTCTGAACTTCTTATCAGCTGCTTTCTGTTCGGGGCTGATGAAGACATGTTAAATGCAACAAGGGCTCTCTCCTCTGCACTTAATTTTTTTTCTTTTTAGATTTTATTTCTACTTTTTTGAATTTTATTAATTTTAATAAGAATGAAATAGCAATGAGACAGTTTCAAAACATGTCAGTATGACAGCCACAATAATCAATACAATGCATATTATGCATATTGTCTTCATAGTAGTTGTTCAGAGTACAACATGCAGACATAAATATTCTAAACACTATTGGTACAAATATTTCTTCTTTTTTATGTAGGTCTTGCTTTAACCACCCAGCAGAAAAGTCTAACCATGAGGTATAAAAAGGAAAGCCATATTAATATGCTGAGTTTGTAAAAGGCTCAAGTCAACAGCCCCCAATAATGCCAGATGAGCTGATAATCCATGACTGTTATGGACTATTAGACAAAATATGCAGCTACTTTCTCTTTGTGCAGTGAAAAGAAAGATCTGTATTAATGATGTTTGGACAAGAAATTATGTCTGCATCTTGTTCTCTGAACAACCATGACAAAGACAACATTATGTAATGTATTAGCTATTGTAAAAAAAATAGTAAATTAAAAAAATAAGTAAAAGGGTGAAATTAAGAATATTCCAAATTTCTGACTGTTTCCTAAAACATTAATCTGAGACTTTGTATCAGTATTACTCTTATAACTCCTTTACTGGTTGTTTCCATGAGACTACAGGTAAGAAATGTTTCCTGCAAACTCAGACAAATGATGTTTGAAAAATGAGAGCATTAAAGTTAATTCCAAAGTTCTTGCTCTAACAGTTACCACTGTGGGAAATCATCTTTGAGCAATGTTTTCTGGAAGCAAAGCCTTTGAAGTAAACTGGTGTTGAGTGAGCTGAGACTTGGACAACAGTAAGAACCAGGGAAACTTAGAGTAAAAGTTTTACATTCCATCTTGACCTCTCTGGACTATACTAGACTTGAAAGAAAAACTTTAGTTTCAAAATCTATTTCCCCTTTGCAGAAACTAAAAGCATGTGACATTAACTAAAACAGAAGATCAAATTTCTTTAGCCCAAAATAGTAACCCTGTTAACAGTGTATAGCTCATGCTCATCAGTAGCTTTGATTGCTCATCAATTATATCTTTGGAATTTCTAGGGCATGATGAGTGGTTGATACAGTTGCACAGATGCCCCTTTAACAGCGTGGCGCTCCCGTTGAGTGTGTATGGAACAGACATGATCTCGGGCACCAGTACCACAACAGCTGGCTTAATGTTTCCCTCATTATTATAATTAATGCTTCAGCTGTGACTGTGACTCACACAATTATGCAATTCATAATGCTAGATAAAAATTATTACACAAAAACTGTCCCTAAAAGCCTGCCAGTTGAATGAATAAAACTTTTTCTTAGTTTTTTTTTTTTTGATAAAAGAGTTTCAAAACATAGAATTCATAGAAAAAGAGGTCTTTAGGGATGCTATTAAGATTTTGGGGTGGGGGCGAGTGAGGTAGCTCAGCAGCATAAGCACCACTTGGCAAGCACAAGGCCCTGAGTTCAATCCCTGGTACCGTATGCCGTGCCAGCCCCAAAACTGGGCGTGTGGCACGTCCCTGTAATCCCAGCACTGGGTAGACTGAGGCAGAAGAATCACTATGAATCTGAACAGTGTAGTGAGACCCTATACCCCAAAATAAATAAATAAACTAACAAACAAATAAATGGATAGATTTGGTAATGTACCTGCTTGAGAAACAGCTGAAAACCTTAAATGATGTAAGAGTTCACAGGACATAGGAACTCAGCATAGCTGGAAGTTAAGGTGATAAATCAACTAGGCTTTGGAGAACATCTGTGACTTAGGTATTTACAAGCAAAGAGCACTGCAGCAGTGAGGAGCTGCAAGGAGAACACACCCCGGGGAGCCCAGCAGCAGCAGCCTTCCTCCGAAGGACACAGGCCACCCTCAGGGCATTCCTGATATTACCACTTTAGAAAAGAAACCTTATGAAATTCATTTTTCAACATGTCCCTATGGATTGATCTAAATTAATGTATTGAGAGATATCTGAACTTTTAGTGCAAAAAATAAGACATTATATTTCTTATTTTGTAAGAATATTTCTTATTAAAGTATATTCCTTATTCTTCTATTTCTAAAGACTCTATCACTTTGTAAATAAAAGTTTTGCCTACAACAACAAAACAATAAAAATTAAACAATAAATAATTTGTTTATATGCCATTTGTTTTTATACTCATATATTTTACATATACATATTTGCTAGTGTTCATGTACCCTATATCCAAAGCACTGTTCATATTAGTCCAAAGACATAAAGAAGCTGAATCCTACTGTGACCCCTAAGATTGGGTAAATGTGTCTATGTAGTATTCAGTGTTAGGGCTCCTTCTAAACTTTTACAGCGCCCTAAAAACAAAGTGACTGTATTAATTCTTCACAAAAGAACATTGCATCTATGACTTCTCTGTCAGTTGGACAGAAAATAGCACCAAGAATCAACAAATGGGATCCTGTTAAATTGAAAAGCTTCTAAAGTGCAGAAGAAACAATTAACAGAGTGAAGAGACAACCTAGAGAATGGATGAAGATGTTGGCAAGCTATGCCTCAGCAGACCAATGGCTAGAATATATAGAGAACCCCAAGAATAATTAGGCCAAAATGAAAGGCAGCTGAAATGAACAGAAACTTCTCAGAAAAAATTACAAATCATCTATATATGCATGAAAATAATGATCAGCATCTCCAGGCATTAGACAAATGTAGATTAAGACAACATTGATCTTTCACCTTACTCTAGAAAAAAATTACTGTCATGAAGAAATCAGACAATAACAAATGCTGACAAGGCTGCTGGGGAAAGGATCACCATGAGTTTGAGGCCAGTTTGGGCTACTCAAGTGAGTTTAGGGCCAGTCAATACTACACAGCCAGACCCTATCTCAAAAATAAAGTAGGAAAGCTTGAGTCATTTGTAGGAAAATGGATACAGCTTGAGATCATAATGTTAAGTGAAATAAGTCAGCCTTTAAAAGGCAAAACTTTTATTTACAAAGTGATAGATTCTTTAGAAATAGAAGAATAAGGAATATACTTTAATAAGAAATGTTCTTACAAAATAATAAATACTCTGGTATGAGAAACCCAAAGTATAAACAGAGAGCAAAATAGGAAATAGGAAGACAGGAAATAGGAAGACAGCTCCTCTGCCAATGGGATGCAGACTAAGACGGAGGGGGCGGGGGAAAAGAGAACAAAAGCAACCAAGATGTGTGGCACACATGTGCCAGCTCTCCATGAGGAAAATAGTCATTAGGTGCTGAAAGCATAAGCAATAAAAATGAACAATTAAAGAACTCAGCATTGTAAAAATTACTAACTGAGCTTTACCAGATGTTGATATCTTAGCTGCTTGGCATGAGCTCAGTGTTCTCCACGAGCTCACCACATAGCTGTGCTGCTGAGTGTGTCCTGTCACCAGAGTGGGTCCCAGTTAACCAAATGTTCACATGTGCAGAGTGAGGAGCAAGAGCTAACACCCTGGACCGCAAAGTCAGTGTTGCACGCGTTGCACAGAGCTCAAACGGAGTTGAAATAAATAACATTACATTACAAGGCAAGAAAGAGCAGAAAGGCATGCAGCTGCAAATTTTTCTGTAACCTCAACAAAAGAAATCGATTGTTCACTGTGCACACAACGGCCTCTTTAGTGGCTTATCTGACATTCAGCTTTCCATTAATAACAACTCCGTGAACCCAGCCGTGTGACAGAGCTCTTAGGAATCTGAAGTGATGTGAGACTGCATTGCTAGAATTTTGATGCATTGAGGTGGGTAAGAGTTCCACTGTAGCTTCCTTATCAGCTCATCTCTGGAGTTGGTGGCCAGGTAGGTGAACGAGAACACCTGCTAACAAAAGGACTCTTTGTTCTCTTTCCACTTCAGCGATTGGCATTTAATACAAACCTCTAGTTTGAATTTTCCACAGATACTTGCCATAATTCCTGCCTAATATGATGTTCACTGAGAACACAGATCAGCGTGCTTCCCCCCTCAGTTGTGTTTTTCCCATAAAAAAAAGCAGAGCTCCTACATGAGAAAAGCATAAAATGGTAGCATTAATGGAATGAGTTTACAGAGTATGCCACACTCTGGAATGCCACGGCAAATTCCATCGCATCACATACCATCGTTGCCTTAAGTTATGCTTGATTAGATCTCTCCTTCATGACCCTTGAGAAAATCACAGGCAGATCTCAAAACTTCAAAGCTGCTTTGAGGTACTGAAAGCTCAGTGGCATATAATTTAAACAGTTCTGATCTTGTATTTATTTCAAAATTTCTTCTCTCAAACTTGAGCCTATTTTACATAGAATGGGGAGTTTCTTGGTAAGAAAATGAGAATGGATATTGATTTTATTTCATCTCTTTGCTTGCCCAATGATTCTGGTCCCCATTTGATTAGAGGAGAAAAGAAAGACAAGAAATGTAGTAGACTGAATTACAATCCTCCCCAAATGCCCTTATTTGGTTTAAAAAAAGTCTTTGCAGATATAATTAAGCAGCAATATTCAGTTGAGATTATTCTAGATTATCCAAGTGGACTCTGAATCCAATGCCATTGTAAGAAACATACATAGAAGAAAGCCAGAGGTCTGAGTGAAGTAGTGAGACCATGGAGTCCAACTGCAGTGATACAGTCTGCAAGCCAAGGATCACCCAGAGCCTCCAGAAGATGGAAGAGCAAGAACCAGATTGACGCCTGGAGCTTTTAGAGGGAGAGAAGTCCTACTGTCACCTTGATGTTGGACTCCCGGCTTCCAGAACTGTTTTATGCACCCAAATTTATAGTACTTTGTTAAGGTATCCCTATTAAATTAGTACAAGGAGCAAAAAGCAAAAATATTTTTATTGAGATTATAGTCTACAATCTCACAACTGCTAATGCCCCTTGTGCACAAGTGTTTCAAAGCTGCTGTGTTGTTAGAAGCAAGAGCAGGTTTTTCTTGGAAGCCTTATTGTGGTCCGGACATTGTTGAAAATCTCCCTGGTTGTTTTGTGACCTTCTTCTCCACTCCCGCTTAGGGTGACAAGCCCTTTACTTCATTTCACAGTTCTCCCTCTACGAGAAGGTGAGAACTCAACCTGGGACCGCATGGGCACTATCCTTCTACATTGCTCAGCCAGCATCCACAGTACCTCCTCAGCCTCAAGAATCATCCCTCATCCTGGCCACTGTGAAGAGCAGCAGGCTGCTCTCCTACCCAACTGGTCAATTTCCTCTCCCACCATCACCAACTACTCCAATCACCCTCTGCCTTCAGAATTTTCCACCTTCCAGGTTTACTGTTTGGGCCACCTCTGGAGCTGTCTCACGGTGGTCACCCAAGAGGCCAACCCAACCTGGACAGGTCACTAAGCATGTAGACACACTAACCAATCTGTTCTTTGACAGGATGTCTCTCTACATGTGTGGTCCCTTTGGAGACTATTTTGTCAGCTAGGTCTCTGTCATGGATTCTCATGTTCTGATCACAGGTAGTAGAAGTGAAAGATGCAGGATCCCTTTGGCCGTTCCAGAGAGTATTGGGAGGCAGTCTAGTGGTTCCTGGGCTTCTTGGGAGTACCACCTATTGGCCTTTAGCTGAAACCTTAGCTAACAAGAACAATCCCATTCAATATTCTGTAATATATACTACATAAATCAGTAAGCAAGATCTTTAAATGCAAATATATTTTTCCAATTTGGTAGCTTTTGCACTTGTTCTCATCTGTTATCAATCACTTTTCTCCCTCTTTTCAGTATCTTTGTCTTCCTGCCTTGATTAGATCTTTTTCTGGGTGTGTGTGTGTGTGTTTGCAGGGTCTCACTAGGCAGTTTGGACTCATAGTGTCCCTGCTGTTTTCAGCCTTCTAGTGCTGGAATTACAGGCATATTTGACCATGCCCGGACTCTATCACCAGCTCAGCATGCCCAGCGGAGGGGCCCTCACAGCATGCGGTACCAGGGATCAAACCCAGGCCCCGGAACTTGCCTAAGCAAGTGCTTAGTCCACTGAGTTATCTGGCTTAGCACTTTGGTTAGATATTGTTGGAATTTATGATTGATTTTTTAAAAATCTCTAACTCAGAGTCTATCAGTTGTCATTAATGCTCTCTCTGTGATAGCTCTAATGCTTGGTATCTGAATTACTTATCAATCTAGTCCTTATATTTCTTCTTTTAAAAGGATAAAAAGTCTATAACATGAAGCTTCTTGATAGGAGAAAATTAAGGCTGCTAAGGATCCCTTTGCCCCACCCCCCAGATAGAGGGTCTTCTGCATGTCTTCAGTATTTCTCTCACTTAACAGGAATCATAAGTATTTTCAGACATCCAGAAAACTCTTCCCAGGAAACGAAGTTTCTGTTCTTGACATCATCACTGATTTTTTATAAAACCTACATGATTTTTAAGGCTCTTCTCAACTTTAGAATTATGCAATATCATGTGCTCTGCAATCACCAGGGGATTTTGGAAAGCTTCCAGTTAAACTTCAATACTTCTGAGTTATAAGCTCCAGTCCTCCGCTCCTCTGTCACAGATATCTTATTAAAACAAATGTTTTTAGAGATGTGTAGCAGGGTGTCTTGTCGGTGTCTGTTGATCACACGGCTCCTTGCACACATAGAAGTCCTGTGTGCTCTAGACAGGCAAAGGTCTTCAAGGCGATAAGGCGCTCTGGGGGATTTACAGGGCTGTTTGGGTGCACTGCTGATTTATATGGGATATTGGAGCCTCATAAAGAAGTCTGAACCTACTTACAATTTGGCTGGCGTTTGTGTCGGCTAGGTCTGGTGCACTGACTGAAGCTCGAATGCCGAGTAGGAAAATGCCTCTCTAGGAAACTAATAATAATCCAATAATGCTTGCAAGACAGGCTAGCACTGGCAGGGACTGGAGGAAGCAGAGATTCAAATATGGTATGAAGTTGTGCTAGAACTCTCTTTGGCGAGAGCCATTCATGTATTCTGGAAGGAGAGGAGATGGAAAGCGTGAATCTGTAGAGGCCCATGGCACTCTCTGCGAAGCCTCTGTTCTCCAAGGAGGTGGTAAATCAGTTCCTGGTAGCGAGGAGCCTGCAGTGGACAATGGCTGTGACCTGGAGGGAGGAGCACTGGTCTATGGGCAGAGTCCACCTCTAGCCTCCCAGCCCAGCAGCCCTGGGAATGCCTGCTCTGGGGGCCTCCTGCCACACAGATAACATCCATCGCAATAATGAACTCCCCAGATGGAGCTCAAGACTGCGAATCCACAAAGGAAACAAATTACATCTCTTTGGAGGAAGGCTCAGAGAATTGGGCAAAGGGATTTCAGGCTGGATACCAGCGGAGAGGAGGGGTGGAGTGGCTAAATTTAGTGAAAAAGGAAAACAAAAACCAATGAAGTAATAAAGAGCTGAAGAGAGCCCAAATTCAGGAAGAATAGCCTGTCTTAATCTTACCAATTACACAGTGAGAAAACACACCTTGAAAAACACTTAAAAATGAAAGTAACTCAAACGTAAGTGTAAACATTCGATCGCTTAAGATTTTGTCCTACTAAGTCACCAGACTGTCAGCAAGAAGTTCTTTCCTCTATATGGAAGTAGGCTGGGACCATCACAAAGTCAGTTAGGAAACCAGCAGACATGCTCACTACAGCTTAATGAGCGCGAGGGGCATGAAGGAGCCAGAGGAGCAGCTGGTGGTGTGGGTCAGCTGGGCCAGGGATGCTGAATGGGCCAGCTGGGTGGATCACATCAAGGACATCCCCCCCACCGTCCTGCTGGGCCACTGCCCTGACCTCCACACAAACGTGGAGGACACAAATTCCCTCCCCCTTATCAGCTGCTTGCTCAGCTCAGCAGCTGCAGCCATGCACTTCTGTTTCCATGTCCTGCCTTGTTCCTTCTGTTGCCTTTTTGTCTAACTTTTGTGTAAGAATGGAGACGCATAGGGCCCATGGAGAACCGGTGCAGTGGCTGTTGGAGGGCTGAGCCCTTGAATAGAGGAGCAGGACATTGATTTTTTTAAAACAGCCTTTGGGAAATCGGGAAGCCGGAAAGCACATAGTACTGGTTATTTTTTCTCTCCTTGCGTCATTTTCATTCTGGAAGCCCTGTGGCCAGCTGGAAGCAGAGGGCTGTATGAAATGCATTATAGGTCGTTTGTTCTTAAACTGGCCATGAAAATAAGAGCTGCCTGGTGGCCAGGCCAGAAACTAAGTCAGGCCTGTTGTGACTTAGTGGAGAATCGGGCAGGGGTCTGGCGCGAAATGCAGCACATTTTTTCCTTCTGCCCAGAGGCATTTGTTGGGTGCAACAGGTACTTGAGTAGAAGACTGAGCACCTTTACAGGCAAAGATATCCAAGCGCTTTGTGATGACAGCACGCAGAGATGGCTCAGCTGCTGCACCAACTCTGTGAGGAATGTAGCTATTGAAAATATCAGTGGTTAGATATCAAAAATTATGATGATGTGAAAGAAAGACAAGAAACGCGTTTTCTTCTGCTGCATGATGTAAGCTATTTCATTTCTCTTTGTGGTATTTTTCAGAATGTCAGAAAACTACTTCTTAACAAAAAGAAAAACTGAAGCCAAGAAGCCAAGGGTATAACAGAACGGGGGAAGGGTGGTAGGGAGGTGGGGAGAGCAATAGGGAGAAAGAGATTCAGTTGCCCTGGAAACAGTTCCAAAGGAAGGTGATTAAAAAGAAAAGAAGCAGAGGCTTTTTGTTTTGTCATGTGTTCTTCCAACTCAGAACTCTTCTATGTCATTGCATCTCCCCTGTTCAGGCAGAAAAAAACTCATTTCCATAGACATTTATTGCACAGAGCCCTCCGAAATGTATCATATAGGATGCAAAGCCGAAGAGGGAGGAGGAGGAGGTGGCGGAGGAGGAGGAGGAAGAGAAAGACGAGGAGGAGGAGGAAAAAGATGAAAAGGCCACTGACTTTAGAGAGCACTGCCCCTCTAGCTTGTCACACAGCATGCCTGACAGAGCACTTTCTAGGTGTGAGTCTTGTGTCCTGGGATCACCATGGCACCTGAAAGCCTGAGTTTAAATCCCAGGCCGTTTTAGATGTGTCATTTCTCTGGGCGCTGTTTTCTTGTTGGTAAAACAGGAATGATTATTATACCAACCTGAACCAGGCCATGTTGAGAAAACAGAACCCCACAAGTTATGTTTCAACAAGAGAAATTTAATTCACAGATCCTATTTTATGGGTGTCAGGGCACTGAATGTGAAAGAAAGAAAGAAAGAAAGAAAGAAAGAAAGAAAGAAAGAAAGAAAGAAAGAAAGAAAGAAAGAAAGAAAAGGGAGGCAGGCACAGTAACCACCACCGGAGGCAATGTCCATCTCTTAGGCTAGAGGAACAAAAGGAAGAGGCCAGGACCATCAAAACCTGGATATGTGGAGCCGGAGACCTGCTTCCAAGTCTCTGAGAACCTCATGAGGCTAGTTCTAGAGAGCAGATGGATACCTCAGTCTGGGACCAATGGTCAACCTGGGTGAAGGAGCTGTTGCTAGGTGGATAGTGATAGCAAACAGAAAGAAAGAAAGAAATCTCACTAGAGCCGCCTGTTAACAGAAGTTATCAGGAAACCTGCCACCATAAAAGAACCTGGCTTTAAGAAACCAAATTCCAACCATAAACCAAAGTGTGAGAAGGTGGATCTGGAGGTGAAAGAAATCATTTAAATCAGTATTCCACAGGAAAATTGTAAGACTGAGTTTGTTCAGATGTTCCTCAACATTTAAAAAAAAAGTTTTATGAATTTAGGACAGTGTCTACAGGGTGTTCAGAGTCTCACTATGTAGATCAGACTCGTAGTGATCCGCCTGCTTATAGCCTTCCAAGTGCTGAGATTACAGGCACATGGCACCACACCAAGTCTCAATCGTTGTCTCAGCATGCCCACGGGGGCTGGGCTGGCACAGCATGCCAGGGATTGAACCTCAGCTGCTGCACTCTGCTGAAGCAGGTGCTTTAGTCCACTGAGCTATCTGACCGGCCCATGTGTTCCTCAACTTATAATGGGACTTTGTGCTGATAAACTCATTGTAATCCAAAATTACTCCAAGCTGAAAACGCAGCTAATGCCTCTGACCTCCAAAGATCACAGCGTAGAATCAATCAACACCTCACAGAATATGTGCTGCTGACTCTGTGGCTGCTTGGCTGACTGGGAACTGTTGCTTATGGCTGCTGGGAAAAGGTCAAAATTAGAAGCATAATTTCTACTGAACTATGGTAAAGTTGAAAAATCTTCAGTTGAGTGTCATCTCCGTTTATGAAGTGCTTAGAACGGTGCTTGGCATAAGCGTCCCGGTGTGCTTTCAATACATAAACCCACAAAAAGCCAAAAAGGGGAAGCAACGTTAGAATGTTTTGTTATATCCACGAGAATGGAGAGCTTTAAGGTCGCCACACAGAACGCTCGAGGTCCCACAAACGAGTCACTAATGGAGTCCTGACATCTGAATCTGAAGCGCCTTGGAGAGAACAGACCTGTGCTCTATCACTTCCAAAAGATACAGGCTGCAGAGGGGAATGGGAGAGCCACAAAGGGCAGCATCTGGGTAACACAGAGGGGGCTCTGGGAATGTTATGTTTGCTTCTTTGAAAATCTGTTGTTTACACCATGGTTTCTAACTGAGTTTCGTTTTTTTGTCCAAGTTATGAATATGTATTGATAAGTATTGTATACACATATTCCATTGTACACATGCATTATCACCTTTAATGTAACACAGAAATATATCAACTTGATTTTTTTTTAAAGTTTTATTTATTTATTTGTTTGCTTGTTGTGTTTGTTTGTTTCTTTATTTTATTTATTTTGTGGCTGGCTCAGCCTGCCCTGGTGGTGGCGCTGGCGCAGCATGTGGTGCCGGGGATCGAACCGCAGTCCCTGCAGTTGCCTTAGCCTTCCTACGCAGGCGCTTTAGACCACTGAACCATCTCGCCGGCCCTCAACTTGATTTTTTTTATTACTTTTAATAAGAAAAAATGTTAAGACAGTTCCAAAACATGTTAGTAGGACAGCCACAATAGTTAATGCAATGCATATTACCGTCTTTGGAGTAGTCGTTCACAGTACAAGATACAGACATGATAATTTTTCTAATCACTATTGCTACTAATGTTTCCTCTCATTGAACTAAGGAAAAGTAGTTGCATACATAGTCCAATATTCCATAGTCGCAGCGGGTTATTGGCAGAACTGGCAATGCCAGAAGCTGTTGACTTGAGCCTTTTACAGCTCAGCATACTAATCTGGCTTTACTTTTCATGCCTCATGGTTAAACTTTTCTGCTGGATGATTAAGGCCAAGTTAAAGCAAGACCTGTATAACAGAACATGTAACATTTGTATCTCACAAGGTCATTCAGAACCCCTCAGGATTTACCTTGAAACCATGTACAGCACTTTTTAGAATTGTTGTCAGTGTCAGCTGTCTGGATGAGTCACGGCCATTCCTTGACCAGTTTGCCCCCTGTGAAAGCCTGAAAGAATGTTTTCTCTCTAGGTGACTCTCCTTAGGCACACTACACATCATCAATCCCTTCCCTCTGTGGCCCCATATTCTCCTTGATCAGAAAATTTGGGACACCACTGACTGGTTTCCCTGTTAAGTGACCCAAAGGTGAGGGAAAGGTCATTGCTTTGTGCAAGGGCAAACATGTTCAACAACCAGTTTCTGACCATTTGCTATGGGCTAGTACCAAAGAAGGAAGGATGTACACACACACACACACACACACACACACACACACACACACACACATAGAGTCTTTGCCCTCAAGATGTCTGTAGATTGGTGGTAAGATAGGCAAATCTAAGAAGTGTTCAAATGAACCAGTTACTATTCTTGGACTCGATATAATCAATCTGATTCAAATTGATTTAAGAATTTAAAAATCATTTGTAGGCTCATGCAAATGTAGGATCAAGAGTAACTCTGATTTTAGGCACTTAGACCACATGGAGTGAACCTCCACGGATGAGGCCTGCACATTTGTATGTCTGCCCTGGCTTCCTTCTATCCATCCATCAGGCAACTTTGATTCCATTTGAGAAATTAAAGTTTTAATAGAGGTCATCCAAGTGGTAAATTAGGAATTTAAGCAGAGAGAAGCCGAGGGAGACAGCCGCTCCCCAGGCAATGGGGAGATCCTGAACCCAGGCAGGCGCTGCCTCCACAGAGCACGTTGTGCACCCCCATAGTGTCTGTCTGTACTTAGAATGTGCAGTGGGGTGAGCTTTGAAGCAGGGCTGTGGGTAACGAGCCATGCCATCTGTTTGGCAGTCAGCTGGAGGGTTGTAAAAGAGGCTGCCACTCCCCTCCATGTAACAAGGACTTGGCATGCAGCTACTACCAGGCAGCGAGCTAAGTGGTGAGGATGAACGGGTCTCTGGGCATAGAGCCTCTCCTGGTGCAGCTCATGTTATAAGGAAACCAATGCACAGCAGTGACTCGGTACTGGGGCTCAGAGCTCATGAGTGGAGCCAAGGCCTGGAGTTGATCTGTTAGTGGGGACCTGAGAAAGAGGCAGTTGCTCAGAGGATGAGCGTGCAGTCCCCACATCAGGCAAGAGCAAGAGCACAGGCTCTGCAGTAGTGAGAACCGAGCAGGGCAGAGAGCAGGAAGGCCAAGATAGGCCACAGCTCAGCGAGCCACGTGGAGTGGGCTGAGGTGGACGTCCTCGGCAGGAGCGGGGCTTCGGAATCCCGAGTGGTCTCCCATCTTACTCCGCACGCCATGAAATGTTGGCTTTAAAAGGAAACGCCTGGCGACTGTCTGGGGAAAGTACAAACCTAGTCGGGCTCGATGGACGCCGAGGTCTGGGATTGGCCCCGGTGGTCCAAGCCCTCTCAGCAACTGCCGAGCCTACGCGAGCAATGTCCAACAGTGCCCCCGGATAGAGGGAAAGGTTCTATGGGGATGCAGGAGGGGCTCTTGGACACTAGAATTGTGGGTAGTTACAAACTGGATTTTGATCTTATTCTATCTAATTTATTTAAATTTACATGCAACTCCTGACGGGCTGCATTCAGTACCACGCGAAGTAACCTTGGGCCTGGATGCTTGAGCTTTGTACTTGGAATCCTGCAGCCAGGCTCTTCGCACCCTCCGCTGTGTCGCTCAAGATGGGGTCTCTGGGCGCATGGTCGGGAGCTGCGCAGATGTGAGGAGCCCAGAACTGCAGGGAGCGCGTTAGGGGTCGCTTCTCCAGCACACACGCCCCCCCCCAACTCGCTGCCGGCGCGGCGGGAGAGAAGCCGCGGACCCCAGCTCCGCGAGTCGCGCGGGTGGGCAGCGCAAGCTGCGAACCCCTTCGGAAAGCGACTCGCCTCTCCACGTCCTCCGCCCGCACCCACGCGCGCAGTTGCCGCCTCTCCTGGGGATGGGGGCGGGGGTGACGCGCGCTGTCACCTGCACCGGATCTGCTTTCCGCTCGCTTTTGCCTTTCCCGGGGCTCGGCCAGTCCTGGCACCAAGGGAGCCGAGGGAGCGGAGCGGGTGGGCACGGAAGCGGGGCGGCACTGCGCTCTCCCGGAAGGCGCCCTGACCTCGGTGTCTCCCCGGCGCAGGGCTCGACCAGGGCCATGGGCGCCGCGCTGGGCACGGGCGCGCGGCTGGCTCCCCCGGCCGCCAGGGCCCGCGCCTCCCTCCCGAGCTGGGCGCCCGCCCCACGCGCCCGCGGCTGCCACGCCAAGCCCGGCCTGGCGCGCCCGGTGCCCCTGAAGAAGCGCGGATACGATGTCACCAGGAACCCACATCTCAACAAGGTAACGTCGGGGCCTGGGAGTGGGGTGGCAGTGATCGCGTGACGTGGGGGCGGGCGCTCCGCCCCGGGCCTTGGAGAGACCTTCCGGGGCGCCCTTCCAGTGACTTTCTGGGTTTGCCCTGCAGGAACCTGATGTCCTTTGCTTTAGCTTTTTTTCTCCCCCTCCTCCTCCCACTTCTGCACCGGCAAAGGTAACCAGGACCGCAGGGAGCTTCATTTATTCATCAAAAACAATATGGACCAGGCTCAACTATTCACGGTCAGCCTGACCTGGGATCACAGCGCTCCTCGCCAAGCCTGACCTGGGATCACAGCGCTCCTCGCCAAGCCGGCGCTGGTCGTCTTGTTGATCCCGACAGCTCCTTTAACCTCTGAGTCACTTTCCTCTATCTGTTAAAGAGATACGCTGGTTTAGGAATGTTCTAAGAGTGAGGAGAAAAAGAGAGAGCCTGGCACCTGGGGGAGGGGGGTGTCATCTAAGGTTACTATTGTTACTCTAAGGAACTCGTCAATTTGAAAGTGGG
Source organism: Capromys pilorides (assembly GCA_004027915.1). Taxonomy (NCBI): domain Eukaryota; kingdom Metazoa; phylum Chordata; class Mammalia; order Rodentia; family Capromyidae; genus Capromys; species Capromys pilorides. Next base: position 17,943 of record PVKN010006844.1, read on the forward strand.
GACAGGAACTTTGAGAACCTGCAGGAGCATCAGAAACCATAGGGACCGCGTCCAAGGTCACCGCTGGAATTCAGATTGTAGGGATCCTTTGGTCTCAGTGTGACTCACTGTACCACAGCAGACAACAGCGAAAGGAATGAGGAATAGTTAGGCAAGGAAACAGGAGCTGAGTTAGGGGGTGACTCGTATGCCCGGTAAGAAGACCCCTGAACAATAGCAAGAGCTTTTATTTATACTTTTACAAAGTTACAGGACACAAGGTCACCCAGTGACTAATAGCTCACAACGCTCAGGCAGGATGTTTTTCTCAAGACTGAGGTAGCTGGACTGCTTTAGGCCATGAGGCCTCATCCTGCCCTCTTCCACACAGGATCAACATCAGATCTCTGCGGTTCTGGTCCAGTTAAGCCTATTGTTGATTAATGCCTGTCTTTTGGGCTAAAAGCACACATATTCATTTGGGGGATATAATTAGGATCTTTGGTATTGAGGATTGATTGGTCACGAGAGGCAATTGACCTATATTTGAGGTCTGTTCACATTAACATGGGCAACTCGTTCAACATCTGTAAGCCTCCAATGTCTCAGCCCAGAGAGAACATTATTACGACAGACACCCTTCTTACCTCATTTGGTTATCACAACAACAAAGTGACACACAAATTGGAAGTTGTAGTTTCAGCCACACCACATGTCGAATACTAAATAAGTACTCTAAAAATAAAAATTTTTATAATTTCTTTGACTCAAGGTTGTGAAATTCAAGTTACCAAACCTGTGTGGTAAAGATATTTTTAAGAAGTAGGAACAGTGAAGAGAGGGGAGGAAACTGGGGGAAAAAAAGAGATAAGATACATCATGGACAGGTACAAATTCCCGATGGGGACTGTTACCCTTGTACATATCCAAAGTGCACCAGTAAAATTTAAAAAATATAAAAAGAAGTAGGAACAAGTGTATCGTGCTATGTATTTTGATCGTTTCCTGCAGAATAGAAGAAGCTAAGGAAAAAGATCTTTCTCTCAGCCTGTACCTATCACACTGACCTTATCTCCCCCAAAGAGATCTTGCATTCTCTATATGCTACTAGCTCCTAACATTTATATCAGTTTCTATTATTTTCTTAATACTTAAAAATGCAAAATGGCATAAGCAAATGGAAGGTTTCTTAAAAACCCTATGATAGGCCTGGTGCCTAAGTGGAACGGGCTCTGCTGCAGATGCAGGACCTCTCTAGCTCTCTGCTCTGCCTCTGGGACATCAGCCACATCCCCAGGCTGGGTCCTCTGAGTCTCTCTCCCAAGTACTGCCACAGCCCCCACCTGCTGTTCTCACACTTACTCCACAGGGAAGGTGAGTGAAAGAACAAGAACATTTGCTTTGAAGCCTCAGAAAGTAAATCGCTCTGCTTGTAGATTGTGACTCTTTCTCTCTATTCCCAAACCAACCACCTGTAACCTGAGCCGGTGGGAACGTACCGGGGAGCTGAGCATAGGGTTTAGCTAAGTGCTTCCCTTCTTCCAGCTTTTTAGAATAAAAGGCGAGTAAGTGGCTCTGTGTAATGAACCTGGATACTGGCCTCTGACGATGGAGGGATGTGCGCTGGAAAGCCGCTCTCAGCATAGGTTCCAGTTACGACAATAACTGTTTTGGAACTAGCGGCATGTTGCCGGCCTCTTGTTTTGTGAATAAAGAGTTCAAATTTTTTGTTATAATGCTAGGCTTTGGTCCTCCAAAAACACTATAGTCTCCTTGATGTAAACTTTTATCTTCCCAAGTAATATAAGTGGAAGAGTAGCCATAATCTTTTCATGATGTTAAGTAACATTTTATACATCCCTGAAGTCAGCTGATGCAGGGTAGGGAGGAGGAGGAACCTCCGGTACTGCTGAAGCCCACTGGCTCTGAACCTTGGGGAGAGAAGGAAGCAACAGAGAAGCCGTTGTGCCCAGTAGCTGCTGCGGGCAACTGTCTCTTCCCACTGGAGTGCCCCTGGCTCAGAGGGTCTCCAGGGAAAGCTTGAGGCCTTGAGGTTTTCCTCAGACAGAAGGGGGGATTGTGCTGTGGTGAAACAGAACAAGGTTACCACTAAAGAAACAAAGAGAAGGGAACCTTTGAAAGGGTTTTTGATACTGTCAGTGGCAGGTCTGTGGGTGGAATATTTTTTCCTACTGGAACATGAGTTCTTTCAGGACAAGAGCTGTACTTCATGTACTGTATCTGTAACTGACAGGCATTGGTACAAGGGAAGCTGCTGAAGGGTCTACAATTAACATTCAGTTCTTGAATGTGTTCACTCAATTAGCACCCCCACTTATAAAAGATCAGGAGAGGCATGTAAGTAGAAGCTAGAGTGCAGAGGGCAGTTGGGAAGTGGGATTCCTGAGAGAGCATCTGTGGAGCTGGAGAAGCACTGCTGAGATGTAGTTAGTGGGTTCTGCACCCAGTGCAGTTAGACTCTGACCATGTGAAAGGTGATGAATCTTGTAAGCTCCTCTGCCTCTGTTATGTTGCTGCTGCGCTAAGAGATGGCGCTTGTGAAATCACTTTGAAAACTGTAACATACTAAGTATTAGGTGGCTGTGTAGACTAGCCCAGAACTGGAGTTGGAAGGTCCATGAGAAATGAGCTACTGTGGAACTGTTTGAACCACAGAGCATAAACTATGAGAACACTAGTCTAGTGGGTCCATTAGCAATCTGAGTTGGAAATCAATGCATTGGAGTGGAATAGAAAAAGAATCAGAACAAGAACAATCATATTATCTTACTCTTTTCTTGTTGCTGGGACAGATACCCAACACACAGAATGAAGGAAGGAAAGGTTGATTTAGCTCACAGTCAGTGAAGGTTTTAGTCCATACTCGGCTGGCTCCAAGGCAGAGGGGCACAGGGCAGAGGGCAGCTGTTCATGGCTGTGGCAAAGAGCAAATGAGCAAAGGGAGTGGCAGCAGCTCAGGCAAGCTAGTTAGCCCCCTCCCCTCCTCATACTGTAATGCAGAGTATCTGCCCCACAGCACTCACACCCACAATCCCAGCATTGGATCAAGAATCAATCACAAACTACAGAAGCCGCCCTATGACCGCATGAGGCTTTGAGGGGCAGCTAGACACACATTATAACATTAATGTGTGTTATAATGGGTATTTCATCACATAAGTATGTAACATGACTATTTGTACTGCAGATTTGAGTTGAAACAAAATTTCTGAAGACCATTGTTCTTTATTTTTATTTTTATTTATCTATTTTTATTTCTTATATATTTGGCACAGAGTCTCACTGCACAGGTTGGACTCATAGTGAGCCTCCTGTTTCCAGCCTCCGCAGCGCTGTGATTATAGGCGTATACCACCACACCCAGATTCAATCACCAGCTTGGGCGGGCCAGCGCAGCATTCAGGACCGGGGATCAAACAGGGGTCCCTGTGCTCGCCAAAGCAGGTGATTAGTCCGCTGAGCTGTCTCACCAGCCCTAAGACCATTGTTTTTATTCAGTGGCGTCATTATCAGAAGACAAGGCAAACCAAGGAAGTCACTTGACCCTCCAGAGACTATCATCGGTTGCAGTTGTGGGGAAAGTTGCCCCTGAGGTTTCAGTCAACTGTGCCAGCAGTTCACATCTGCTTTGGCTGATCAGATAGGCTCCTATTGATGATAGAACTGGTACCAAATAGTTCCAAGTGTGCTCCAGAGTCTAGCTCGAAATGATACAAAGTCATCAGTATATTAACTTCTTCTCTTTCTTCGTCTTTAGTTTTCTAACAGCCTGCCTTGTTTGTTCATATAGATGTGACAAAAGAGATGAGATCGGCCATGTTTCACTTAAATAAGCAACGATCAAGTGCACTTTATAGAGAGCTCTTTAGAGACAGGTATCATCTCCACCCTAGACATGTAGCGAGCGGACCACTAGATGCATCTGGCCTCATTCTTTAACTCTTACATTTTTTTTCAGTGCTAAGAACTGAATCCTGGGCCTCAGACAAGACAATTACACTCTGCTCACTGAGCTCCACCTCCACTCCCAACCCCCTTGCAGCTCTTTGAGAAGCGGTTGTCCACTTCCTAATCCCCTGCGCTAGCTTTGAGTTTGTCTTATCACTGTCCCCTTTTGTATCTGGGCACACACTATCATAGCTGGCCTGTTTGCTTTCCACAGTAGACCCTGAGCACCGTGAGGACAGAGACTGACTTGTCATGTGACATTTTGCCTGACAAGAGATGTACAATAAATATTTTTCTTTAAGCTTTCTCAATCAACTCATGGCTCTTTTTCTTTCAGCTTTATTAATACTAGTATCAATACCTCAGAACCCAGTGCTGTTGTTGCCTAGGTAAATGCCACATAGGCCCTGTTTTTTGAGGAAATAAATCTACTTGACCCTAATCTCTCCAGGCTCCTGGTCATTTCACTGAAGAGCTATATCATCTCACAGAACTTATTGGCCTCCTCTTTTGACCCAACCACCAACAGTGACTTTTGATATAAAGTTCCACTGATCATTCACCTATTTGTCTGCAGGTTTTATTTTTAAATCTCTTGAACCTGATGTTCAGGGAAATAATGAAAATACCAATTAGTCATATCACTGTGATTGTGGGCCATTGCATTTCATGCAGTGGGTCCTCAGGTATTGCAAGATATAGCAGCAGATACCTCTACCCTATGGGTACTGCTCAGAAATCTTTTTTTTTTTTTTTTTTTTTTTTTTTTTTTTTTTTTGATGTATTTGGTACAGGGTGTCACTATGCATCTTGGACTTGTAGTGATCCTCCTATCTCAGCCTCCCCAGCACTGAGATTGTAGATGTGCACTACCATGCCTGGTCTCAGTGGCCAGCTGTACACACCTAGATCAGGGCCGGCACAGCATGTGGTTGCTCAGAAATCTTAATCACTTCTGCTTATCTTTGATTGGCAAGAACTTGGTCATATGCACAATAAGCCACAACAGAACCTGGGAAATGTAATGTCTAGCTGGACCTCTGTGTTTTCAGCTAAAATTGTGTACCACTAAAGAAAAGGAGAGTTGATGATTAAGGATACTGCCACAAAGCACTGATCTGAAGCTTTCACTCTTTTGCTCTGAAACATTTACTTCAGGCTTGAAAAGTCATCTATTTCTCTACATCCCCACCATCACCAGCTTGGTTCATGCCTTTACCACTGTTTGTCTAGCTCAAGGCAAGGGCTTCCTGACCAGGGTCCCATCTTCTCAGCTTTTTCAATCCACTCCTCTGTGTATGTTTACTACACCTCAGAGGTGAAGATCTTAAATATGTCCTTGACCAATTCATTGTCTGTCACATCTCATAGCCAAGCCACTGAGAAACCTTCTTGTTATGTCTTCTTGCCAATTCTGGTATTCAGCTTCTGCCAGGGTAGGTGCCATGTTAAGTCACCATTTGCCTACTAGGTGAGGACAGTGGCCTTCCAAGTGGTCTCCTTGCTACCCCTTTTTGCTCCTCTCACTTATTCTCAAAATAATATCAGAGTTGTCCTTTCAATTAGAGGCAATTTTGAGGCTCATAAGAAAATACAAAGATATTTAAGGAGTGGGCCAGAGGTGGGAGGCCCTGGGTTCTGTCCCACACCTTTAGCTTCCTGGAAATTTCATCCTCCACATTGACTTATGGAAGTCTTTATTCCTACCCTGAACTCTTCCAGTCCCCTAATTTTGTTGGAGCCCTGGTGAAGACAAGGGAAACCGTACCAGACAGGGCCTCAGCTCCCAGGTTCCTGAAAGCTGAGAGACTGTGGTTGTGGGATGCTAGGAGCTCAGGAGAGATTCACCTCTCCTGGAGCCTGAAGTTGATACCAAGAAAATACTTTTTCATAAGGATGTTGCTATACATATTGAACCACCCTCCAGAGAAAGCCAATTATGTGTTAAATAAGTGTTTGTGTGGTAATGATGGCATCAGAAATGGTTATGTTAATGCTTAGTTCAAAAATGTAAAACTAAATGAAATCTGTACTCTTGAGTGTTACTATGAAAAGATGTCACTGTGGAAAGATGGCTTGGATATAAGTGTATAAACATAAGTGTGGTAGAGTAGTGGGATTTATTAGAAGACTTATTACCTTTTTATAACTTTCTTTAATAATCTGTGGTCTTTGTTGGGTCACAGTTTCTACTGGTAGTCAGGTTTCTAGAGCTGAGTAAATCATGTTCAGATAACTTTTGCAAGTTGATCCATTGGTAACATCTGGGTGGAAGTCTGCTGAAGTTGTTTCATTTCAAGCTTTTGAAGGATGTGCGGGTGATTTGGCTGTAATGTGTGTCACCCCATGGATCTCCAGGGTTGATTCAGCTGATCTGGCTGGCCAGGTGGGAGTCCCCTTCCTCTCTCAACACTCCGAGTGCATCCCTCTCACAGCTGTGTGCTTCATGAAAGAGGATGATCACCCCCCCACACGCACACCCTGGTCAAGGGTACATGGGTATCTGCGCTCCCCTGCTGGCACCTTCAGATAAGCTCTCAAGCTTCTGTAATTAGTTAACTTCCAGAGGCAGTCCATCTAGGTTCAAGTAATGAGAACATCAATAGCAGAACCTGCTGTCCACTTTAAAACATTGTAAGCAACAATATCTAGATTGTGAAAGATGCAGAGATGGAGGTCAAATCCCACAGAGAAATACATGTCCCCTGCTCCCAGCCTGAACTGACTTCATAAGTCACTCTAAACCCAGGTCCTGTATGGTTTCCTTGGACACTTTTCCAGGCACATTGCCAGTCTTCCCATTTCTATTTCCAGTTTTTCTTAGTTGTCCTTGGCCCTTGTGGGCTTTGGGACTTATAGTTTTATTTTGTTTTTCATTTCTGCCATTTCTACCAAAGATTTACTTTGAGTTTCTGCTCTCTCCTTTCCAAATGCCAGTCTTACAGTCTGGGAAGGGCACTTTTGGTTTGTCTGGCCCTGGCAAAGAGATCAGTAATGTGCAGCACTTTTGCTAGCAGAGATATACGGGTTACAGTCAGCTCAGAAACCTTCATTTTGATATGTAGAAAGTCCGTACAGTGAGAAATCCTTTGGGGTGATGCCTGGCTGCCTTTCTGATGCAGAGCACAAAAGATGCTCTATGACTGTGTGATGCAATCTGATGGGTAGCCTACAGTTGGGGTGCTAGGGTCAGTGGTTAAAAGCACGCATTCATTTTGTATCCAGATGGTTGCCAGGCAGCCTGATTCAAACCCAGTTCCTACCAAAAGGACACCGTAAAGAGTAAAATACACCCAGTCATTTGAGGAGAAGGATTTTTGTTGGAAAACCTTTGAGGAGCTTGAACAAGAGAAAAATCAAAGCAGTGTTTGCTTTTAAAAATGGTTACCAAAAGCTAAAGGATCTATTTGAATGATCAGCAACTTGAGAATAGTTTTTAAACATTTGCCTCTGTCTGCATTGCTTGGTAGTGAGCTTTCTGAAGCCCATAGCATGACTGACCTGAGGTGCAGTTCTGAAGAAAACAGGCTCTGTTATGTCCTTTATTCTGTTTCGCTTTGCTTTGCTCTTGGAGAAAGAAGGAGGAGAGAGCTTCATCTCCAATAGTTTCAATTGTTTTCTGCTCAGAGAGACTTTCTACTGAGTTCCCACCTGGAGGGAGACAACCAAGTGCACCAAAGTCTCAGAGATGTATCGTGGTATACAGTCCCCTTCGCCTCTCTCTCTCTGGTTTGGAAAAGGTGGCTGGGAGTTTCCTCCTACGTCCCTACTATACTGACATTCCTTTGGTAGTATTATGGGAGGAGCTCAAATATAGTTGTAGTGGGCTGAATTTTTTATACATACAATATACCAAGAATTGTTCTAAGAAGTTGATATGCATTAATTCATTTAATGACAACAATTTAAGGTACACACTGTTATTATTCTTATTATAGATGAGGAAGCTGAGGCAGGTGGAGTCTCATAATGGCAACACTTGGGCCCAGGGCATCTACCTTACACCTGTGCCCCATCCAGTGAGCAAGATCCCCTGGCCTACAGCCTCCCTATGAGGTCATAGCTGGTGTGGTTTTTCCAGAATAAAAAAAGCTGCAATATTCACCTGACACCTGCTGAGCCCTTCTGATTAGCTGCTATCATTTCCAAGGACTGGAAACATTAACTCTATCTGTCAAATTAGAGATTTCATAATATTATTTAGATCTCTGAAAACGTGGCTCCTTAGAGACTACTGGTCTACTGCTCAGTGTCCACACATTGAACCGCCAAAGTGGTGGGCACCTATTCGATCTCACATGGCCTGTCCTAAGTAGCTTCTCATCTGCCAACTCTGATTCTTCCACCAGTGTCAGATCTGAAAATACCGCCATTAGAAGTATCCAGCACTTGTCTTCCATGTTTCTGTGACGCTTGCACAAATGCCCCCTTACTGCATCCACCCACTGAATAGAAACTGCCTTCCCATCCATTGGTCATCCCTTCTCAAGGATAAGCTTCACTGTAAGCTTCTCAAAGACAGAAGGAAAATACTGTATTCACGAGGTGCATACCACTTAAAATGGAATCCAAGCTCCGTAATACTCTGTTGATAAATGTAATATCTTGAAAATGATTTCTGTTCAACTGTCCCTCAGACAAAGGACTGCTATCTAGAACATGCGAAGAATTTTTTTTAAAAAATCAGACCTGCAAAGTTCAGAGACTCAACCCAAAAGTGGGCATTTAAGATGAATATACACTTCACAAATGAAGAAATATAAATGGCAAATAAATTCATGACAAAAAGGTTCAACTTCATTGGTCATTCAAGAGATGCAAGTTATAACAATGCTGAGATTCCATCTTATGACAGAAAGAATGACTATCATCATAATCCATAACAAATGCTAGAGAGGCTGTGGGGGAAAAGGAACCCTGTTGGTGGGAGTGCAGACTTACACAACCACTATGCAAATGAGTGTGGAGATGCCTCAAAAAGCTAGGATTAAAGGTCCCATGCAAGCCAGCTATTCTCCTCCTAGGTATTTTCCAAAAGAATTGATAACATCATACTACAACAACATATGTGCACTCGTGTTTATAGCAGCACAAGTTGTCATAACTGAGTCATGGAACCAACCCAAATGCCCATCAACTGAGGAAAGGATAAAGAAGATGTGATATTTTTTGCACAATGGAGTATTGCTCAGCTATAAAAAAGATAAACCCTAGGCTCTTATAGGTAATTGATGCAACTAAAGCCTGCTGGGAAGTGACATAAAGCAGAGCTGCAAGTGCAAATATTGTATTGTCTCCCTAGTGTGGAAACCTGAAAGAGTAAATAAAATCTGAAAGGTAGAATAGATGCTGTGAAAGGGAAGGAATCTGTTCAATAGCAAGGAAAAACTGGGATGAGGAAAAGGACAAAAGAAAAAAGGGGAAAATACATTTATATATGCACGCAGGATGATTTGGACAATTGTACTGCCGATTTCTGCTCCTCTACTGAAAGGAGCAGGTAATGCTTAATTTTTTTTATCTTTTTCTTCTTTTTAAATGTAACTTTTTGTTTTACAGTATTTCCATTGCACATTTTAAATGAACATCTCTCCGGCACTGAACTCAGGGTAAGCATTTCCCCCCAAAGACAGAGAAGCTATCTTGCACCCCCTTTGGTCTTTGGACTGACCATACATTTGCATTTTACCAGTTTTACAGAGGAGATTTCAGAGGATCCGGTCCAGGAGGTGAGCAGCAGAGCGGTGCTGGTCATGCCTGTGTTGTGCTCTCTCCCTTTACAGTAGTGGAAGACACCTTCAGTATTCAACATGGCCTTCGTCTGTATACCTGGATGCCTACTGGCGCAGGTCCCTTGCCACCTGGCCCGTCCATTTCTGATGGAGGGATGTGGTCTACACTCCCATCTTCTTGAGTTTCTGTTTTCTTTTGCAGTAATATGA
>PVKN010006845.1:0-27687 GCA_004027915.1 Capromys pilorides
TTTTAAAATTAGCCAATAATGACTGTACATATTTTAGGGGTATAGTGTGATAATTTGATATATGACTACAATATATGATGACCTAATCTGAGTAACTTGTACTTCCATTTCCTTAAATATTTACCATTTCTTTGTGTGGGGAAACTAGAAACACTTTCCTTCTCTAATTCTTTATAACATATATACTACATTGTTATAATCTATAGTCACTGCAGTGCACTGCAGAACATTAAGAATTTTATCTCTCCTAACTTCATTTCTGTACTGTGCCTGACCTCTCTATTCCCCTTTATTTCTCTCCTTCCCAGATTCTACTGACCATTCTACTCTATATTTTTTCAATCATTTTCTTTTGTTTCATGTATATCAGTGAGGACAAATGCTATTTGACTTTTTGTGCTTAGTTTATTCCAATTAGCATAACATTTTTAAAATTTTCATCCATATGGACTTTCATCCTTACAGAGGTTAATAATATTTTAATGTGTTAATATATTGTAATTGCATTTTCATTCACCTATTGATGAGTACTTCTATTGATTCCATATCTTGGCCATTGTGTCTAGTGCCTCTAGTAAACATTAAAGAGCAGGTTCACTTTGATAATACTGACCCCATTACATTTGGACATAAGCCCATAAGTAGGGCAGTTAGACAATAAGATAATTCTATTTCCTTTTTTCTTCTTCTTTTTTTTTTTTTTTTTGTGAGGAAGCTCCATGCATTCTGCCATAATGGCTATATTTGTTTACATGACCACCAACAGCAAATGAGCATCCTGCTTTCTTCACTGGCTTGCCAGCTCTTACTGGTTCTTTAAATAATAGCCATTCTGAAAAGTTAAAATAATGGAACTTTATTAATAGTCTATAGCTTTTTATATTTCTACTGTTCAGTTATTTTTGTGAAAGAGAAGAATGAAGCTAAAGCATGGGATTGAAATAAATGCTTATACACTGAGTATAAAGGAGACTGGTTCTTATATAACATTTGAAATTATCCCCAAAATGAAGGATGCACATTACGCTGAAGGAGGAAGCTGGACAAACGTGGAAGAACAGACTAAAAAGTTGCGAAGGAAATGTTCATCATGTTCATAATGGAAAACTTCTGTTAACTTTCCTAAGTGAAATGTGATCCAGAGAATACAGACTAATTCTGTGTCACTCAGTAAAGATCTCTCTGGTTAGAGGAACCACTGTGTGCAGAATGTAAAAAGTACCACTGTTAGGTTCTCATCCTGAAGATACTGACTTAGCTGGAGCTAAGAAAGATAAAGATGCAAAAGACTATAACTGAACTATCCTGGTATGTAAGCCAAATGGACCTCTACTTAACTTTAGAGTTTTGCAGTTTGAAAAAAGTCTTTCATATGTCTTTCATGCTCTTCTGTTCCTTCAGTGTGTCTTCCTCTCCCTCTCTGTTGTAAACTTCCCTAAATCCTTCTGGAAATCTCATATGATATTCTCTAGATGTGTATTTTTCTTAACTGATAGATTATTGGATCCTGTGTACGAGTGATTTGAACTGGCCTCCCCTCTACCCTATACAACATGACTGTTCAGCCTTGAGATTCCACTGCTACCCAGCCAAGTACAGCTCATGGAACTCTTCTTTTTCTGGTGTTTCATGCAGGTTGAGTTCTTGTCCCCAAATACCTGATCCCCAATGCTCTCACTCTCCTTTGTTCTGGATCTACAAGTTTGATCAAAAAACAAACAAACAAACAAATAACAACAACAACAAAATAACCTGAGGTTTTAAAAAGCTCAGATTCCTTCGGGGTTATCAGCATTGCTCATCTAAGACTTATTGGAAATCAAGCTCCTATAGAAGAGCATCATCACTGAGATGTTGGTTTCCGAGAGACATGTCCAACTTGCTCCCACAGAAAGCCACACCCAGTACAATCACCTTGCATTTATGTATTTTAGCTCTCCTTGAGATAGAGGGCCTTGACTTCTCTGTTCCATTCCCTAGCTGTTGACATTTCCTTTCATCAGCAGTGATCCCTTCTTGATATAAAATGCTGTTCAAGAGTTCAGTGCTGCAGCCCAGTGATCAGATGCCACAATTACCCCATCCACCTGGAGGTGAGGTGCTGGGTAGGGACGCAGATCTCTTGAACTTCAGCTGGCTTATGTGAAACAGAGTTCATCTCCAAGTTTTGCCCATTTCTCCTAAGTTAGATATGATTACAAATGTTCTCTCTTTCTGTTGATGAAAAAATGTTCCTAAACATTAACCTCATTGTCTGTTTCTACAGCCCTCTTCATAGCCAAACAGTCAGCACACAATCCCCACTGGATGTGCTTTTTGAATTATCTCAGAATGATCATGGAAGTTTTATATTAAGTGTTATGCAAAGCTTTAAATATTAAGGAAAGATCTAGGGCAATAAGCAAAGGAGCCAGGGGAAATAAGCAAAATTAAAGATGTTGAAGTTGGAAGCTAGCAATGACCTAAGCTTTTTTCTTCTTTCTTAATTATGGCTCTACTTCTTCCTGTGGGAAAAGACAAATTCTTAATTGAAGAAGTTCTGATAATGCTAGTGATTTTAGTGACAAAATACAGAGGACTCTTCCATCTTGCCTCTGGTCAAGGTGTACATGTGACAAACTTTGAATTTCATGATTTTTTTTCCTTTGGGTTTTATGGTATTTCAAATGTGATGTATAATCTTTTTTATATTTCTTCTCTCCACTCATTCTAAGCCTTATGGCCCTTACAATGCAACTGGGCATAGAACTACCCTTGATAATGCTTTAGAAGGTATTTCAGAATGTAAGTAGATGTGATAGAAAGGGTCATGGGATAAAAGAACACAGGCTTCCAAGTCAGCCAAATTTAAGTTTCAACTTCTACTCTTGCTCTTTGCTGACTGTGATCTTTGGAAAGTTACTTAACCTTCCCAGTCTTTGGTTTCTTATCACCAAGAGAGAAATAATAGTACATATCTAACAAGTCATTGAGGTGATTAAATAAGATGATAAATATAAAATATGCAGCACATGGCATTCACTGAAAGAACGGTGACTCTATTTATCAACTAATTGAAGTGTCATTAGTAAAATGCAGTCTTCTGGACCGTGAAATCCCTTAAAAAGGAAGAGCTGGTAGCAGCATTGTGTAGGTTAGTAATGGCAAATGTTTTAAGAACTAAGTGCCCAAACTGCAACCCCAGACCTGGTTATTTATCACAAAGTTCCATCACTGAAATTAAGCCTGAATGCTCCACTGATGGGGAGATACTGGGGTGATTTGGCTCACTGGGGTAACTTGGCCTGAGTGTGAATAGAAAGGGCTCTGAGTACCCACTGTGGTTCACATGCTGTAGTTTTCATGTAGGCTAATAACGGCTAGTGGGAATGAAAAATTGTGCAGCCACAAGCGGAAGACAGTTTGGAAGTTTCCTACCAAACCATACATAATCATACCATACTACCAAAATCATGCTCACTGATATAGACCCAAATGAATTAAAAGCTTCTGTCCACACAAAATTTTAATCATGAATGTTTACAGCAGCTTTTTTCATAATTGCCAAACTTGTCAGAAACCAAGATACTCTTCAGTGGGTGAATAAATAAATTTATTGTTGTACATTGATACAGTGCAATGTTGTTTAGCACTGAAAAGAAACTATCAAATCACTAAAAGATATGGAGGTAACTTAAATGTACACGACTAAGTTAAGACAATTTGGACAGGCTGTCCAAATAATTCCGAATGTAGCCATTCTAGATAGATAAATCTGTAGAAAAAAAAAAAAACATTAGGGGCTCTCAGAGGTTGAGAAAGAAGCATATGTAGGAGAATTAGATTATTTAGGAGGAATAAACATATTTTATGAGGCACTGTAATTATAGAGAGCATCTGTTAAATCCATAGAAATATATAATAAAAAGAGTAAGTTGAATTATAAATTTAGTATAAATTTAAATTTAGCTAATTTAATTATATAATAAGACCTCAATATTGCTTCCTTACTCATAACAGGTGAACCACACTGGTGTACAATGTGAATAATTAGGGAAATATGCCAGGGGAGAGAGTATATAAGGACTTTGTGTAATTTCTGTCAATTTTTCAGTAAACCTAAAACTGCTCTAATAATAGTCAATTCATTTAAAACATATTTTAATTAAATGGTATAGCAATTTGTTAAGAAATGTTTAAAATAAAACAAACATTACAAGTCATCACATACATACTACAGGGACTTAAATTCAGCTTCACTGTAAAACACACCTGTACACAGAGATTTTTTGCCTACAGTCTGGTGCTGTGCCACACTTACAATGCTTGTGCATGCCAATTTCTGATCAGTAAATACCACAGCAGGGACAACGTTAGGAAATGTGTGTTCTTCTCCCAACAGAATAGAGTCAGTTTGAGGGTGATCAGCCAGGGGACATTTTCCAGTATCCCTTCTATGCAGTGATCACATGATTTCTCATCTGTGAAAGATGAGCAGAAATTATATGAATCCTTTCTATGGTAGAATTTCTTGATAGCCTGTGGTTCTTCACATGCAGGCTTTCTTCTTTGACCCCTGGAAGCAATGGATTTAAAGGAACTATAGTTGGCTACAAAGCCCAACTTGCTCTAAGGAGCAAGCTCTGAGTCATCTAGACTCAGCAGCTCCTTGAGCAAGACAGAAGCACATGTAGCTTCCATAACTAAAGTAAAGTCATCACAATTACTCTGGCTTAAAACATCACTTAAACCTTACCATTCTGTGGTGCAGACGAGTAGCTGTGGGGTGGGTGCACTACACTCACAAAGCTTAGGTCAAAAGTGTAGACTGGCAAGGCTCCATAAGGAGCTGGGGAGGTGCCAGTTCAAAGTGGTGGCTGAATTAATTTCCCTGAGGCTGTAGGCCTGAGGCCTCCTTTCTTTGCTGTCATCTGAGGGGAATCTGGTTCTCGAGGCTGCCCAAACAAATTCTTATCATTTCCATCTGAAGCTATAGTGGGTTTGTTCTGTTTTGGCCTTGTAATCTCTCTGACTTTAAAGGTATGAAATTTTCTGATTTTGATGCTGATTACATTATCTCTCACATTCTAACATGGCTTCCCCTTCTAGCGGCTCTTTGGCTATTGAGGTCCCTGAGCTTGGAGTGTGAACAGCTTTGAGAGATAACTGTGCTTCCTGTACCTGTGCTAAACCACTGCGGCTTGGGCTTTATGTGTTCTGTTGGCCTGTTTTCTTTCACTTTTTCAGTAGCACTGCAAGTTGATGGAACTAGAGGAAAGGTTCTAGGGCATGAGAGGCTGTGTTGCTGTCATTTCTCTGTTCTTTTCTCTTTGGGACATTTGGGAAAAGCTTATAAGTATCAAGGCCTCAAACCTCTCATCTATTTGATAGGAACGATGGCAATGTTATATGAAAGTTGTTTTGAAAGATGACTGTGGGAACTTTAATGCTAGTGCATATTCACCCAGTGAATATCAACTCTTTGTGCATCCTTCTCTCTGCTCAAATGCTAATTTTGTGCAGACTCATTTGCACTCTCACTACCTCTTACAGCTGGGATTTGGGCTCTTCTTATCTTTGCTACATTTCTTGTGCTGGTGTGAGCCATCCCATACCATTATCTCTTCAGACTGGCAAGGACAAATATGAAGCCATCCAGCAAAATAAAAGCAATAAAGAACCTGGGTCAGCAAGTCAATATTTCTAACTTTTTTCTCTCCTAAAATGAGATGAGATGAGATAAGATGACTTCAGATAAGGAAGAAAGGGATGACCTAAAAGACACTGGCCATCTGTGACCTGGTAAACACAGAAAATCACCATACCCCTACCTATGATGTGAAGAAGAGAAAATGTGTCAGATTATAAAACTCAGAGAACTCAATGTGCAGAAGAGAAAATGTGTCAGATTATAAAACCCAGAGAACTCAAATGAGGTAGTGGGATATGATTAAACATACTCTGAAAGGAAAGAGAAAGTAAATATAATCTGAGATCTCAAATATAAAATTCAAGCATCACAGAATGAAGATCCAAGGGTACCCGGTCAAGCAGGTATGAGCAAGTGACACTCCTTCAGACACCGTTGCCTAGCTCTGTCTGTGCTTGTTCTCTATACCTGCTAATATGATAGATAAGACCCAGATGGTAGACCCAGAAAACACTGGGAAAATGTAATAATGAGATGAATCAACATTTCCAGGTTTTGAGCTGGTGAATTTTAGTTGTTCTAGCTGGTAGTGTGAAATTCAGTGGGCTACTGAGCCCTGGTAAAGAACTTTGCATTAGGTCTTTACTGTTCATTGTATGAGTAGACACAACTAACTGCTAGTCCAAGTTCAGTTTTAAGTGCTTAGTCTGCTATTCTGTAAATTTCTCAAGAATTGCACCTTTGTAACTCTTGGTTTCACTCATCATGACATATTCATGATGTGATATATATTTTCAATAAATATTTGTTGAATCAAGCCTAGCCAGCACCGATGCTTGTTAATACCTCTGCAGTAGTTCACCTATGACTTCTGGAGAAAATTAGTGGTGTTCTGCATTGTGTTCGAAGAGGACCAGGTGTGAGAGCTGAAAGAATATGGAGCTTTTCTTCTGCTTCTTTCTCTCTGCTGGCTGTTATGGTGACAGAGAAAGATCAGCTAAAATGGGGGCCATACCCTCAGAAGTCACAAAAAGGGTGTGTTGGATGCATTATGAAACAGCAAAGGGATATGATCTAGTGTAAAGTCAGAGAGATGTGATGAGCAATTACAGATATGGTGTAGGATCTGAAAGTTAGACTAGAATTACAGGGGCTTTAGAGACTAATGGTGCATGTTCCAACCTTCTTGGTACATGGTGTCTATTTAGCAGGTTTTAGGAAGTCATACTAAGGTGCAAGAACCAGGCCTCTGGGATTCTTTCAGAGAAGGGAAATATTTTCACTATTACATTTTGAATCTGTGTGCTTGCACAATATTTGAGTTTCAGATTGTGAGGTATCCTGGTCTTGTTTTGTTTTTGTTGTTTCATTTTATTTCTTTCCTTTTAATTGTGTGTAATATCAACTATTGAGTGTTTCTCTTTAGAAGAGTTGCAGGGGGTGTTGTAATCTGCCTGTGTGGCTGGAATTTGCTTTTCTTCTGCTCCTAGACAGGATGGGAATTTGAGAAGCAGATATACCCTTGGGCAAGCTAGTAAAGATGGCCATTATCATTTATTAAGCAGGTGTTTAATGAATTGATCTTTTTATCATAATGTAGATTTACAGTGCAATAGGCAACCCATTTTTCAATTTGGTGTACCGCTGCTGATAAATTAACAGATGTCGATTGATTTTTTTCCTTCTAGTCCCCTGTTTACACCTGACAGGCTGTACTTTATAGCTGAACAGTTATTTGAAGTTATAAACATTATAATTAGCAATTTTTTAATTAGACTGACAATTAACAGGAGATTTGCAAAGCTGCTAATTTGACATGTCATACTCTCTGTAGTGTTTATGTTAACCACAACTTGAGTGAATTCAATTGAACAGAACCACAATGTCTGGAAGAAAAAGCAGTCTCTAAAGGACTTTTCCTCCCCACTTGACTAACATCATGGCACTTTTGACAGAGAAGTAGAACCTCAGTGAGTTTCACAAGGTGACAATACTGACAGCCGAATTGGAAACAATAGATGCCCCACAAGGAGATTAGCTCAAGGTACACAACACAAAAGTAGTTGCCATTAATTACATCTGAGGCCCATACTTGAAAGTGTTGACAACCCAGTGCACGTTTGTGATGCTGTTAGGGTTCAAAACAGGGCACTGACTTGGACAAAGCTGCTCCTTCGACCTCCTGGATAAGAAACTTTCAGGAGAAGAGGCCAGTCAGTAAGTATCACCACAGCTGACTAGAATTTTCAGCTAGAAGTTACTTTCAGGTAATTATTCCCTATGCTGAAAATGATGGAATGAGACCATCAGACATTCAGAAGACATGCAGACAGAAATAAACATTGTACCTCTAGATTTCCAAGGAAGTATTCAGATTTTCTCATGTTCTGTCCATATTTGCCTACCAAAGGACTCACTCATTCTGGCTCTTTGACTCTGGAATTCTAAAGCACTGAACTTAGTTTCTAGGACATATTGCATTTCAGTCCTTCCTGACTGAATTCTGTTCCTCAGTAACAGCTTCCAGCAAAGGAGACTGCACTTTCTACTGGATCATCAAGAGATTTATAAAACGGAAATGTTCAGTAATTTGTATTTTCCCAGGTGAGAGGGACTGTAGCACTTCTTATCTCCACAGTCTGTCCAAGGCCAAGAGAGCAGGAATGAAATTACTTGAATTTTTTTTAATATGAAGAAGAAAAAGTGTTTCTTTTTTAGTTCTTTTAAAAAAGAAGGAAACATTTTCACAGTCTCTAAGTTCTTTTCCCAAGGCTGAAACCTTACTTTCAATTTGCTATGAACAAGCCATTAATTAAAATTTGCGGTTCTACTGGAAACAATTTATTGAAGTTGAGATATGCCATTGAGCTTTGATTAATAATTTTTCACTGCTTTCATTTTTTTTGTTTTGAAAATCTAGATCTGAAGAAATTTACCACCTGGAGATTACTGATTCTGAAATCCTCCTTCTGAACTTTTCACAAGGCTGCCTGTTTCGAAGATGTGTGTTACTAAAGAATATAATGTTGAGGGATCTACCATCTCTGAGTTAGAGAAACTCTAAACTTCTCAAGAATCTTTGCTTAGAAAAAAAATGGATAGCATTGCTTTCGAAAAAGAATAGTTTCTGATTTTTTTCTCTCTAAAACATCTTGCTTTTTAAAGTTTGCTTTATTTTTCCCTGACCTATATTAATGCCTCCACCTCATCTCATAGAAAAAAAAATCCTCAGCATTCTCTAGCAGAATGGCTAAGCCTCAGGAATAACTTCTTGAACAATTGCATATGGAAGTACATTACTTGTAAATGAATTAATTATGGTTTTTACAACTAACTTGTGATAGTAGCAGACTGGCCTAAAAGTGTCCACTTTTAGTATAGAGGAGAATTCTATACCCATCTCACTTACTGAATAGCAACATCTCAAGTATTAACCCACAGTGAAGAGCCCAGTATTAAGAATAAGGTCTTTTGCAGGGTATGGTGGCAACTGCCTGTAATCCCAGCACTCGGGAAGCAGAGGCAGGAGAATCTTTGCAAATTCAAGACCAGCCTGGGCTACAGAGTGAGCTTAAGGCCATCTTGAGTTGTATAATGAGACTCTGTCTCAAGAAGACATTTTTTAAAAAGAAGATCTGTTATGCAGCAAAGAAGGTATCATTCACTAAGTCATATGCTTTCTTACAGAGGAACATAAGGACACATATAGTGGACTTCCCCTTCCTCTCCTGGCCCACACCTTTTAACCAGAACGAAAGTCAAATAATCTAGCATTTTACATCTTTGAAAACATCACTTCTTAGAAAATGTGTACAAGAAGACATAAAAAAGAAATGCATCTTATCTTTAGGTTAGGAGACTTGGCATAAAAAGAAAGTAAAATTAGACATGAAGCTAGGGAACCTGGAAGGTGACAATGAGTAGACTGAGGCATTCAGGTCGTCTGGGACCCTCAGATGAGTATGAATCATTCTGACCAGTTTATTAACCCAACAGGAATTATTTCACAATTACTTTCTACAATATTAATTGATAACCCATGTGGACAACTTTGTTCCTCTAAAAAGACTGAATTATTATCCATTTTCTGTTTTTAAAAGCAGAGATATTATAAAGTAATCCTAGAAGGCTGGGGGAGTTAGGTCAGCATTCTAAATGCCTGCCTGGAAGCACCAAGACCCGGGTTCAATCCCTGGTACCATGTGCCATGCCAGCCCAGGAACCCAGGCGTGCTGTGCTGACCTGTGTGGGCAACACAACCAAGTGTTGGGAGTGGGTACCTGTAAGCTCAGCACTGGGGAGGCCAAGATAATTGGATCACTGTAAGTCCAACCTGCATAGTGAGACCCTGTGCTAAGTAAGTAAGTAAATAAACAAATGTAATCCCAGAAATAAGTAAATGAAAACCCTTACAATTGTATACAGACTTCATACATAAATAGGTTCAGTTTATATTATCTGAGAGATTAAGTTTGAGCATTATTGTACCTCCATAAATTTAAATACACATGTGTTCTCTGTACCACTTCACACATACTCAAAGCTTACTTCAGAAAAATTTTATTGAAAGCTACTAATTTATAAGCTCCTTTGTACTGTAAATGTAAAGAATATATCCTTTTCTTCCCTTCAGGATGTACTTTGAGATTTTCAATGCTACTTCTGATCAGGGATGCTCAGAACAAAACAAAAATCTTGGGCTTGCCTCATGACTTAGCAGACTAAAATGCCTGCTTAGACAGAGCGCAACTCCTGGGGTTCCATTCCTGGCATGCTATGTGGGCCCCACCCGCAGGGCACACTGAGATGGCAACTGATGCTGGTCATGGTGACTTGCACCTGTAATCCTAGCACTGGAGAGGCTGAAAACAAGAGAATCATTAACAGTCCGATCTACATAGACCATATGAGACCCTGTAGACCCTGTAGACCCTGTCCTAAATACAGAAAAACAAACAAACAGACAAATAAATAAATAAATAAATAAATAAATAAAATCTTGCCAATCTCAGCACTGATAAATTCAGAGCGACACCAGCCACCAATTTTCAGCTGAAAGTGGCTATGCTCGTGAAGATTTTTCTTTTCTTTGCATTTCTTTTTTTATAAATTAGCATTCTCCAGCTTTTTAGAAATTATTATTATTCCACTTTTTCTAATGTGGCTTTCCATCTCTTCCATAGAACTGACCAAAAGGCTAAACTGTGACATTGAACATACAAAAGATCTCAGTGCATTTTCGCTGTAATGGTGAGACACACAGGACAGTTTCAGAGTGGTTGTTGGAATAAAAGACTAATCAATAGCAAATTAGCTATAGTTAGGTATGCGTCACACAGGTGTTTGCAGCTTGCTGCTCGGCACTGTTTATTTCTAATGGACCCAATGAGCCTTACAGAAAACTCAGCCCAGAAAGAAGGCACCTGGAAACCAACCTAGAAGCACACTCTTCTCTCTTCTAAGCCTTGCCCTTCCCCTGAAATTCTGAGCTTTCCTAGAGGTGCCCCTTTTCATAATTAAAACTTTGCTTTAATTTAAGTAATAGCCCCAAGATGCAGGACAATAGATAGTCAGGGTGGCAGGCAGATTCAGGTGGATATGGTGCTCAACTTTTTGGAGATGTACCCCAGAAAAATCCCAAGGAAAGAAAAGCAACACTCCATAGGCCTCTATTTGAAGCCCCCAGGCAATCCTTCACTCTCCCTGCCTCCTGTATGTAGTCTTTAAAGATATGAGTCCTTGTACATAAATTTAAAGATTCCTTCTGGCCTTTATCATCATCCTTGAAATGTTTAACATCACCTTTGATTTAGCATCATATTGTAATCAAACATGAGCAGTAAAGAAAACTGAAACACAACATTTCAGCTCTCATGAATTTCTCCATGCTTTCGCACAACCTTAGCTGGCATTTCAGTCCGTTCCAGTTGCTATGATAAAGTGACATGGGCTGAGTGGCTTGTGAATAAGAAGTACTTCTCACAGTTTGGAAATTGGAAGTCTGAGTTTGAGGAGCCAGCTCAGGTTCTGCAAAAGGTCTTCTTACTAGGTTGCAGACGGTCAACGGAGAGATCTGTGGGATCTCTCTTAGGAGCACTAATCCTGCTTTAACATAAACTAGTCACCTCCGCAAAGCCTTGTCTCCTACACCATCGCATGGAGTATTAGGATCTTCATGTGAAAACTTGGAAGGACACCCACACTTAATTCATATCCAGCAGCATGACATCGGACATGACAGCATGTAGGTAAGAGGCTGACACAAAGTCTAACAGAAGACACTGATGATCAGGGTTGTGGGAAAAGTACATATGGATGCAAGGTTTGTGACAGTCTGAGGCAGAACTCGGCTTTCCTATGCTTTCAGTGTGGAGCATGAAGGTGAAAGAACAGTCAAAGATAATCCACAGTTTCTAGGTAAAACAAAGCAGAGAGGCAGGAACATGGATTGAACCAGAGAAACTGAAATGTGACATAGGTTGGTGAGTTATAGAGTGATCTGAAAAATGGGCATTAAGATGAATTTAAACATTCAAGCATTTCATTTGAGGAACTATCTGTGAGAAATTATTCGTTCATTGCTGAGAGCACCAGGTAGGATACTCAAACAGGGAGCTAATGTGGTCCCACTACACTGGGAGAGAGGGAGAGAGGGAGAGAGGGAAGGAAAAGAAAATCCTAACCACCATGCAGTTCAGGGTCTGGGAGGTCTATAGGATCAAGCCTGCCTCAGTAACCTTGCTGTGCCTTAATATACCATTGGGTGTCACCCAGAGAAAGCATGGCCCTGAGCACAAAATCATGTCCACCAGAGCAATCCCCATAGCTCTGGGTGGACTTAAGTCGCTGCTTAGATAAATGTGTGGCACATGGGCTGAGAGCCACCTCAGAAGCACAGTGGTCAGATCTGGACCTACAGAGACTGAGCGTGACATCTAAACTGCAGGTATCCAGGTGATATCACCAGGATGTTGCTGATTAACCCTTGCTTATATTGGCTCAGCCTAGTGCATTGTAAGTGGATTTAATGTGGCTAATCTGAGCTATGTCATCAGCAGGGGAAGGTATGGAAGTTCACAGTAACTGTCAATCTGGCATGAGAAACACTTTGGAGATAAGTAAAGCTCATTTCCTATGTGTCTGTGTGGGTCGTGTGGATGTGAGTTTTGGAGACTACAGATATGTGGTCAGCGGCTGTTTCGTTGTGTCTCTCCCTGGTTTTAGGTTCCTAGAGGCCATGAGTCGAGCAACTTATGTCCACTACACCTTCTGCCATGACATTCCTCTCTTGGAGCCAGCCTGCCATGGACTCAATCTCCTGGAACTATGACCCAAAGTAAATCTTTCCTCCTTTAGTTACAAGTATAACTTTGTCTTTGTCCCAGTAATGGAAAGGTGACTAGCACAGTAGTGGAGACTGAAGAACACAGGCAAGGGGAGCCTTAGACACCAGGAATCACCACCAAACACAAAAGGAGCTGGGGGCCTTGCTGCCTACAGGTTCCAACAAGTATCATGTCCAAAGAACTAGCCCTGCCATGGTGTCCGTCTACTGTTTCATGCTCAGACTGTTATTCCTCTCAGACACTTAGAGACTCATGATGGTGGGCTCAGGGATTATATCCACTTTGCCCACTTTAAGCCCAAAGGTGACACTAGACACAGAGCCTTGAGTCTCTCGTTGTTGAGCAAAAACCATACAAAGCAAAACCCAGTGTAGGGAGATTTTAAAGAAGAATTAAATCAATTCTTTACAATGAATTTAATTTATCACTCACTGAATGTCTTTATTGTTTTTCTCCCATTGCTCAGACAAAATTCCTGTTGCCCAGAATTAAGGAAGAAAATTTTATTTAGCTCATAGTTTGTGTGAGTTTCAGTCCATACTCAGGTGACTACGGGGAAGAGTGGCACATGACACAGGACAATAGTTCATGGTGGCAGAAAATAGTGAAAGCTACAAGAGCAAAATAGGAGGAGCACAGAAAGCAAGGCCCTTTCCCAGCCTTATACTGTATGCAGGTTATGAGCCCCAGGGTAGGCATAGTACTCACACCCATAATCCCAGCATAGGAACATGAATCAGTCAAAACTTCTAGAAGCCTGCCCCAAGACTGCAAGAGGCTTTAGGGGGACATCTAGTCACAAATCATAATACTGAGGTTCTATTATATCTATAACATTAGGCTGATCCTGAATTCAGGGAAATATTGGAAAAGATAAAATCAAGATTGTTGATAACAACTAACCACAGATCTAAGCACCTTGCAGACCGAAAGGCCATGTGAAGTTTACTGACTGAGACTAAGTGTGACCATCAGTCCTAGACTGCTCCTCTGTAATCAGCCCTACACTGGCTAAGGAAGTTTCTCATTGCCTTCTGAGAACAGATGAAGGGGCTGTCCAGGGGGAGCAGCACAGATCGCCCTTAGTTTGCTCCCAGAGTAAGAAGAGATGGCCTAAGAGTAACTCTGTATAAATAATGAGGGAACTTGGCAAAGCTAATCACTGTTAGATCTCTAGAGAGCCCAGCACACAGTAGGTGCTCCAAAACTGATGCCGTTACTGTCTGCATGGAAAACTGAGCTCCAGCAGCCAGTCTAAGCCATTGTACACAGGCATGGATGAACGTCATTTCCTAACAACACGGGGCTGTGTTTCTCAAGGATAGAGTTGAGAGCAGGAGGCCACATGAGGCACTTGCAGGATAGGTGGGCAGAGGACAGGGTACACTGATCTTCATGCTATGACCCCTCAAAACATCAGTGATACCAGAGAGCCATCGAGAATGTGCCAGGATCAGAAGCATTCAACGATCAGCATCACCAAGAGGACTATAGTCTCTAAGATCTGTGAAGAGTGCAGGGGACTGTGACTTGACTTAGTAGAATTAGTGTATTTGCTTTTAAAACCATTTTGTTTACATTATCTTTGTTTTGTTTTGTTTTGTTTGTTTGTTTGTTTTGTTTTTCTCAAGGACTGACTTCTTTGAGTCCTGGAGATTGGTCTTTGTTACTTTTCTTGATGCTGAGACAAAATACCCAAAAAGTGAAAGGAGGAAAGGTTTATTTCCGCTCAGTCTATAAAGGTTTCAGCTATAGTCAGCTGGCTCCAAGGCAGGGAGACATGGTAGAGGGGCATCACAGGGGAGAAACAGCCCATGTCAAAGCAGGCAGCAGAGGGAAGCCAGCTGTGAGACAGCAAGCAGCGAGTGGCCAGCAGCAAGCAATAACAGCAGTCCTCTCTCTGTCCTTTTTATCCCAACCAAGCTGGGTCACTTTAATCCTAGCATTGCACCATAAATTAATCCCAACATCATATCCTTAATCCCAGCATCACACATCCTAGGTCCAACCCCTTCTGACAAGCCCCACCTATGACTGAGTGAGGCTTTTAGATGACATCTAAGTGTAAGTCGCAAAAGGGATTGAAACCAGGACCTTCACACTGATCTGATCTTTGGCACGTTTTTATATCCTTATTTTGAAATAAGGTCTGACTAAATTACAAATATTTCCCAGGCTGAGGCTTATACTTGAAACTCTCCTGCCACAGCCTCCCAGAACGCTAGCATTACTGATATGTGCCACCAAGCCAAGCTAAGGTCAGTTTTTTAACTAATCTTTATCTAACAGGAATGGGGTCTTTAAGTGATTGAAAGACAGGAAAAGAACAGAGAACAATCTTCTCCCAGCCAGGTTGCACTGGAAATGCACTCATGTCTACCTGAGAAGTTCCCGTGCCAGAGGTCCACATTCCTGCAGGGCCCATTGACTTGAGAGACAAAGAGCACACCGTCAGCAGGTCCAGTGGCCCTTGTGTCTTTCTAGATTGGTACACATCTGGGCCCCTAAAGTCAGAGAATAGGTGCCCCATGGCACTACTTAGCTTGGTCATTCATTATCCATAAAATGTATGCATCCCTTACGCAGCAATAATTATAAGTGACAAACAATGTTTGTTTAAAATTCCTCTATGTGGTGAGAAATACATTAATTACTGAGGGACTGACATGTGGAGTGCACAAGATGATTCTGGGAGAACTGGCCCAGGAGAAGCAGTTTTAGAGAAGGGAGCAGCAGATGAAATACAGCTGATGGCAGAGTGACCCTGGCAGTCAGCAGGAGGAATGCCTTGCTCTCCCTCACCTTCCCTTATGTCACCATGTCTCATTGCTAATGCAGCACTGGGAGGTCTGAAAGACTACATGAAGGTGGCCTGCCAGAGTTGCCATGTCACCACCAGGCTTGTTGAGAGCAGAGCTTGGAGACCAAGTGTTTAAAGGACTGGGGTGGAGAGGCTGTCTGAGTAAAGTACTTGCTTAAGCACAGGAGGGTGCTAGTGGAGCCATCAGACCTCATTCATTGTCTAATCGTTTAATTAGGCCTATCTGCATCCCTCTGCAGTGAAAACTGTCCTGGCTCTGAATTTGTCATTCTGTGACCAGTGACTGACATACTCCCATCCCCGAAACCACAGAGGAAAGGTCTGTCTGTCTGTCTGTCTCTTGGGGATCTGTCTGAATATTCAAAGCATTTTTGTGCTTCCCCTCAGTTCTGAAGGAGAAACATAAAACTCCCCCAAATCCTTAAGCCAACTTCCACAAGAAGAAATAGAGCTTCTGAAACTCAGGCAGATACAATCCTGTCAACCAGTCCTGACACAGTGAAGCACAGTCTCCACCAGATGCCCACCACATAGCTGAAGTGATTGTCTTTAGCTGTGGACATATGTGCCATGGATAAAGAACTTGGGGCTCATGCACATGCCCAATACATCAGTTAAACATCAGGCCTGGTTATGTTCACTAGAGACTGCTGAAGAGCATAAATAGAAAATTAAAACTTCACAGTATGGAAGACCTTGCAATGGTCAGGTTGAGCCATGTGCTCAGTCTAAGCTTGCAAGGGCAGATTAAATTAAATCTTTTATGACCTAATAGCACAGATATCTCATGCAGCTGGATCACTATCTGACACTTTTATATGAGGAGCTTCTATAAACTCCACAAAGAACAAATTTGAAGCAAAGTTCTATTTTTATGCTGTTGACTTTTTAAAATCTGTGTTTCGAATCTGCCTACCCAACTTTATTTGTGAGGCACTACCCTGTGACTCTTTTTTTTTGTGGCTTTCTGCTCTATTGTGATTCTGAAAATACTTAGCTTGTCAGATATCTGATCAAAGTATTTTTATCATCTCAATAATATGGCTGCTGACTGAACTAAAGAATCAGGAGGTTCCCATTGCAAGCCCAGCATTTTCTTCATCTTTAAAATAACATAGACTGAGGCTGAGTAGCTTCTATGGACACTGATAGCTTTAAATATACACATACATTTATATGTTGTAAATCTCCCTCTTCATAGAGTTGTCTTTTAATAGTAAGCATTTCCCGGGGCTGGTGAGATAACTCAGTGTTCTAAAGCACCTGCTTAGGCAAGCTTAGGCAAGTGTGGGGACCTGGGTTCCATTCCTGCATCTCATACTATGCCAGCCCTGCCCCCAGAGTAGGCTGAGTTGGCCACAAAAAAAAAAAAAAAAAAAAAAAAAAAAAAAAAAAAAAAAAAAAAAAAAAAAAAAAAAAAAAAAAAAAAAAAAAAAAAAAAAAAAAAAAAAAAAAAAAAAAAAAAAAAAAAAAAAAAAAAAAGTAGTAAGCATTTCCTGGGCTTCAGAAGGGAATTTGACAACAGTCATGAATACGAAAATTCTATAGAAACCATTGCATTTATAGCTGCTTCCTCTGCAGGAAGAAATACCAATTTAATTGTTAATCAATACCAGGCATTGTAAAGACCCTCAGAAAAAGTGTGTAATCTCATTTATAGTTAATGTAGAATGAGAAGAGCAGCCTAGCAAAATGACAGAAGTAGGATTTCCATATTTTTTAGAATTATCCCATTTAAGAAATCAGAATCCCCATGGTTCTAGACATTCTCTTGATTCTCCTAATTATTATTTAGGAATAATTAAGTGCAAATCAGTTCCAAGAACATTAGAAGAAGGCGAGAGCCTCCTTTTATGTTTAAATCTACATTATTATATGGAGGATGCTTTGGAAATCTAGAAAACTAGTGGCTCAGTGAGTCAGTAAACAAAAGAAGAGCTGGGTGTAGATGGTGTTGAGCCACAAGATCTGCCCTGACCCAACCCAGCTGACTCAGAGAACACTTCCACCAAACCAGCCCACCCTCTCCAGGCTGTCCAGCAATCTGCACTACATTACAGAATTATTTATTGCATGGTAAACAACAGGCTAGGATTCTTCTTCTGTGCACAAGTGTTTGAGTCACTCATATTTTGCAACTAAGCTGAAAAGAAAACAAAAGTATGTGTAAGCACGGGTTAGCTATACAAATAAGCATTATAAGACAGTAGAAAGAATGAATTAATGTAAGGCATAGCAATCGGAAAAAAATAAATATGGCTGTAATTTGGGGAAACATGTAGATGAAGACAGGAGAACCTATTCCCTGTGAAAATTGGGAGTAGCCAATGCTAATGTAGTATATTATGACTCACTTAGCCTTTGAAAATTCTGTTTATGATGCCAATTTATAGCATGATCTTAAATCAAATACGCGATGGATGAAAATTTAAAGAACATAAGAAAAATCATTCTTTCTATGACTTTTATGCCATTCAAGTAAATTAAAGCAATGCAACCAAATATAAATTTAAGGGTTTAAGCCAATGTGGTTAAGTTTAAAGCAGAGAGTTGTGCCTATACTCTACTTTAGTAGCTGGGTATGTACCCTGTTGATACTCACAGCTTCATCGAAAGCATCCAATTTTTCAGGATTTCTGTACCAAATACCATGTCCTTAGTAAAGTGCCATATAAATAACAGGTGGTCAATAGATCAACTGCGACCACCTGGTAGTACACTCTTATTACCCAAGTTGTTCAGGCCTCTAAGTCTCACTTTCTTCTGTAAATCTAGAGGAGCACAGTAGAGCTGACCACAAGACAGTGGTTCTAATATAATGACTTCATATAAGGAGGATGCATATTAACTGGCATAATAAGTAGTCATCACTTCTGCTACAATACTGCTATCATAATTACTAGATTTTGTTAATCAGTGTGAGTGTAGATTTAATTTCTGAATCTGTATTAAGATGGAAAGACATTTCAAATATTACCCAAGGTTAGCAGTATGAAACACGTACACCTGAAGTCCAAAATCTCTCCCTTGAATATCCATGTTGACCAGTTCTTAGGTACATATTTATTTTCTATTTATATCTCCGGAGGACACAGGTATGATTGAAATCATAACATAGTTGTAAGACTAGAAGTAGTGTAGGAAAACCCTGAACATATATTTTCTAGAAAAGTATACTTTTAAACTGTTCAAGACATTCTTAGCCTGTCGGAAGGGCCACTGTGAATTAATTCAGTTTATGAAAAGTGCTGGGGATGCTTGGGAGAAAGGTTGAAAATAAAACTTGCTATACTTCCTGCCCTGGGTCTGTAACTTCAATTTAAAGAACATTGCTTTGTGCCTCGCTATGTGTGAAAGGGTTAGAAATAAATCTACTTTGAAGAGAATGTTACTGAGGATGATGAATTATTTTAGGAAGCAAAGGACAGAGTCTGGGATAGATATGGCACAAACTTCATATAATAATCTTCAGAAGCTCAAAGTCCAGAGAAATGTTAAACTTTGTTTAAAAAAAACAGAAGTTAAAAAAAAAGCTACAGAAAATATATTTTCAGTTTCCTAAGCTTTTCAGTAACATGTCCTCAAACGCCAATCTTGTTGAATTTCTCTAATTTATCCTACTCAGAAAAGACAAGTGCTGGCCATTTAAAATTTCTTGCACCAATTTAATAGTACTTATGAATAACTTAGATCTTCCAATTTATAAAATTATATGTAATAGAAAATCACAGATGCACATATGCTACATTTTTATTTTTCATGTGGGGCCAATGGTAGTAAAGAACACAGAAAAGGGGCAGAAATGAATTCTTGCAAGTATTTTCCATAACGTTTCTACAAAGGACTATTTCTTTCTAATGTTTCTTTAAAAGGTATCAAAGAAGTCCCCAAACCATTTATCTTAGTAAAGGTGTCTATAGTTATTTATCTTTTTAAATTATGCCATAAAAGCAGCATAGAACTATGATAAACACAGCAGTGAGAGTGACACTCATAAAGCACTACTGTCAACAATAGCAAGTGTTTCTTTATTCTGAATTTCATCTTCCCCCACAGTGTGCAGTCTTCCCATTTCCTCATTAGCCTCCCTCACTAATTGCTGTCTTATTTCTAGAATCAAAGTAAATGCACTACTGGGTGGTTCAAAGCCTAGTGACCATGGTCAAATTACATACAAGGATGTGTGTACTCTTAATAATTGAAGGCAAGGCATGTAGAGCTATAGCACCTTGGCATATCTCTAGTCTTTAATGAGTTCATATGTACCTCAAAAAAATACATCACAATGCAAAATTCACCTACTCCTCTACATTAAAATGGATTAAAAGAAAAGTAGGCATTAGTTAGATGATCTCATAGTGATTTAGTAAATCTAGAAGTAGTAAAAACTAACACAAATTAGAATTTGTATGAACCAACGTAATTGCACATATCAAATAACATCTCCCATGTCCTAGACTCCAGAACACTGCTTCCATAATTATGAGATGGTTTGTACTTGTCTACTGTAGGGCTCAATGTATGATTTTGTGTAACCACACTGCTATTATTCTGAATTTACCATGAAGTCAAACTGAGCAACTGCACCTTCAGGCTCAGAGATGGACACCTTCTTAATAGTCACTAACACTGAACAGTTGTTAGTTTTTCTTTAAACAACTACTTTTTCTCTTATTTAGTCTGATCAATGTTTGTTATTTGTAGATTCAATGCATATAATATGTGCAGGACCACCTGGAAAAAAGGAAATAAAGATAATGTGCAATCTGGCCATGAGTTGGGAAGTAAGACTGTGCCATTATGCTGTGCTTAATAATAATGTCCAAGACACCATAATCATGGAATGGAAACTGACACAATTTAGGTTGGATTCCCAAAACTCATTCTTTTTAGAACATTTAAGTCATGTGAATAAACCCAGACATGTGATAATGAAAATCTATTAAGAATTTTAAGCTTAACTTGCCCAGATTCATTAGTCAACATAGATATCTTGTCCTCCTGTTAGCCTGGATTAATTGTTTTCCTCATCCCTTAAGTATGATACCTGACACACACAACAAAGGAAGAGAAGTTTATTTTGGCTCATGTGTTAGTAATTTTAGTTCTTCCATGATCTTCTGACTCTAGGGAAAGATGGCCCAGCACAGGGGCATGGTGAAGAAGTAGCCCCGCATGTCATGACAGCCAGGAAGCAGAGAAAGATAGGAAGAGCTGCATGGGAAATAAAACTCCCAGGCTGTGCCCTAGTGATCCCCTGTTTTTGGTCAGTCACCAACTCCTAACAGCAAGTCAGCTATCAGCCCCCATTATCCAATCACCTTTGAGTCCATGATCATTTGGGGATAATAAAGTGCAGCAGAGCTCTTCCCAGGTCACCACACCTGGGGGATGTGGTCATGCAACCACCAATATGTTACCTGATTCCCATAGTTGTCATTATTTATCAGTGTCTGCCTGCTTTCTCTGATGAATGTTGATCCCCAAAGAGGGGAAGATGTTGTGTGTCTTGAGGGTGTCTTCCTGGATTTATGAATGAGTCTTCATGCATAAAGAATTTTGAGGGAAGGGAAAAGGTATTCCAAGTACAAATAAAGAAGGTGAGCACTGAGATGAGAGCATTAAGGTCAGTGAAATGGAGCAGAGGGAGCACAAGGTGTTGGAAATCACTGAGGAGATGAAGCAGACAGCTTCTGAAGCAGACCTGAAAAGAGCTAGGTTAGACGTGACAGAGTCTCTGCTGTTTCTGGAACTGACTAGAAGTATGCATATATAAACTGTTGACTTAAGGTCTGGTTTTATGTGTCTGGGAATAGCCTTAGACTGCATGAAAAAGTTGTTACAGTTTGACTTAAGTTTTAAGTATATGTTATTTCTTGCTGATTTCAAGAACTCAAATTAGTGGTCTTCCCTGGAAAGTGATTATGTTTATCTTACCATGTACCAGTTGGTGGTGCTGATTGGGGTGATGGGGGCTCCAGGAGCCATGCATATCCATCACCCATATGTATTTCTTACTTGAGTTCATCTAACCCAGCAATAAGGACTTATCAGTAAACTATTTTTCCCCTATCTGAGACTTTACAACCAGTTATGTCTATTGTACTATAATAAGACTTAGATAAGCAGTGTATCTGGATTTATCACCAAGCCCATCTATCAGTACTTACTTAATTTTAATGCCTCAAATTCTCACAGCCTTAATTTCTGTGTCACACCTTGTTCCCGTGACAAGAAAGTATTCTTTAGCCTCTTGACTTTCCTAGTACCAACAGTACTTCCTGACTTTCTTCTCTGGGTCAAATTCCCATGTGTTGGGATTTCTGCTAAGTAATCATTTTTCTCTACATTTGGCAATCCCAAGATTATATTCAGCCAGTCACTGGCATCTTATATTTTGCTTAAATCTTTCCCTTGTATGTTTACATAGATACAACATGTACTTTCGAAAATATCTATAAAACTTAGCATTGTAAAGTCACACTACAAAAGCCCATAGGAATCATCATTTGAGAGCGAAATCCCAGGTCAGAAATTTAAAAATGAGTAAACAAAATGGAAATTCAAGCCTTAAAAAAGAAAGTTTGATGCCAATACAATCTATCAGCCTATCAGGAAAGTAATTTAAAAGGCTTTATGCCCTTTTAAAAAGCAAAAGTCGCATCAGCAGCAGAGAACTCGGCAGGGCTTTTCTAATGCAGGCAGGAAAAATTGCAGGCGTGCCACTGTCATCATTGACTGTCCACTTCGTGTTGGTGTCTGGCAGGAAAAGACAAAGCTCATGTGACAGCAATTTAAGCAGCCTGTACATTTCTTCCTATGATAACCTGTGTCACCATCAGTGTGCTCATGCTGTTGCTCTTTTTTTAAGGAAAAGCTTAAGCATTCTTAATTTCTTTGTCCTTCTTCCCTTTGCACCCCCAACCAAGCCTTGAGAGCAAAGTGAGGTGATAGATGTAGGCAGCTAAA
The DNA here is from genome assembly GCA_004027915.1 of Capromys pilorides. Lineage (NCBI taxonomy): Eukaryota > Metazoa > Chordata > Mammalia > Rodentia > Capromyidae > Capromys > Capromys pilorides. Next base: position 22,766 of record PVKN010006845.1, read on the forward strand.
AATAGTTTGTTTTGCATGTAACATACAAGCAAGTGAATAATTTTCTTCTGTAAGCAAGATGCCTGGGGACAGGGAGAGCTTGGTGGCAGTGGCAGCTCAGGGACGTTGATGGAGTGCTGCTTCGAGTGCAGTAAATCAGTAATGGCATAGCTTTGCACATTCATGAATGTGGCTGCAGCCTGGAGGAAGAAAATACCAAACCTTTGGAGAAATACTTTCTACATTTAAAAATTACACTTGAGCTGTTTGTGGTTGACACAAGGAATTTGAACATTTATCCTCAGCCCTTGTAAATGGCCTAATAAAAGCCCCATCTCCCTACATTAGTGTTTCCAATCCTGCCTTTCAGATAACCTGGAGTCTTTATTTATCCAGAGTGAAAGGGACCTGGAGATGGTGAAGTAGCACTGAATGATTCAATAACAAATCCCTTTGTAATGAGAGAGACAGAGCAGGGGTCAGATGAGGAGACAAGTTACTGTCCCTGGTTTCATGTTACTGTTAGTACTGATCAGGTTGAGTGAGACATTCACCATCAACCAGCCACATTGGTGTCTTATCACCATCACTCCCACAGTTCCAAATCATTGCAGAATTATATTACAGACCTTGAATTGTATTTATGCAGAGATAGAAAATGAGCAAGAACATCTCTTTTCATTGCAAATTAGTTAATGCTCAGATTAATGAAAAGAGTAGAAGTGACAAATACTGAGCATCCCTTCATAGACGCAGGTTGTGATGACCTCTCTGTGGTCCTGATTCTTGTCCCTGCTGTACTGTGCAGGAGTCTCTGTTGTCCTCTAAGATCATGGGGGTTTGTCTTGGTTATTTATGTCTTGTTGCTGGAACAAAATATCTGACACTCAAAATTAAGGAGGTTGTGGAGGTTTTACTCTACAGTCAGCTGAGTCCAAGGTAGGGTGATATGTGGCAGAGGGCAGCAGGTGAGCAACTCATGGCTTTGGAAGACAGCTAAACAGAAAGAGCAAAAATGGAGGCGCAGTGGCAGAGATCAAGCCTCCCTCCATTCCTTAGACTGCATCCAGGCTCTCTGCCCCAGGGCACGTGTAGCACTCACACCGTAATCCCAACACTGGATCGTGATTTACTCACAAACTCTAGAAGCCTGCCTCATGACTGCATGAGGCTTTGGGAAGCACCTAGTCTCAAACTGTAACAGGGATCCTGCCTCAAACTCTCAAACTCTCACAGCTACTTTTGCACCTTTGTGAACATGAAGTAATATTTATTTGATTGTTTGTTTCTTTGTTTGTTGGAATTAAATAATGAGATAACCCTAGCTTCCTATGAGAAGTCACTTTCCAGATGACCTGGGAATAACAAATAGTTTTGTAGTTTGGGAGAATTTAACCTATAAAGTCAGACATTGGCCATATCTAACGCAAGAACAACATTTTATATTAAAAATTCTACAAAAGAGACCTTTCAATACTCTACTTAAAATCATTAATGTTCTATAAGCAATAATTTATTTTCACTCATTTTTTTCTGCATGGTCTATTTATGATGTAGCAGGTTAGATAATACAGATAGCATAAAGAACGTTAGAACTGAGTTCTAAATTCTAGTATGCTGCTTACCAATTCTGTGCCTTCAGGCATCTGCACCTCAGGTTTCTCATGTGTAAAGGCGAGAAGAGCTCACCTACGCTAGTTAATAGGGAAGATGACACGAAATAGCACTTATCAGCCTTAAACACTGAGCTTGCACACACAGGTGCAACTCACTCAATGTTGCAGTCATTGTTAACTAAGTGTGGAGGACCAAGCAGAATGGAGATGCCATATGTGGAGACGGCATGTTGCCAATGTTCATATGCCTCTTAGACTGGTAAAATACACTTGCCATTCCCAGTCAACAGACTAAACATATGTGGATAAGCCTGTGTATGGGTATGGTATATGTAGATTGTGTGCTTTTGTGAGTATGTAGAGGCTTGTATTTCTACACTGGAATATTCTTGAGCTAATTAGAAATTTTTAAGGAACTGATATAATTTTTAATTACTACTGATAAGCCAATTTCAGAAGCTACTTTTTCCCTTGTTTTTGTTATGTTATATATCTTATATATGTATGGTAGTATTACACTTATTGAATGACCAACCATATGGTGTAATATATGATTTGAGAAATATATTTGAAGTACTTCACTCTAATGAGTACTTAAATAAATATTCTAAAGTATTCAAGTTGTCACCATTAGCACTGATAATTTTGACCAATATTTAACTCATCCCACCCAAACATAGGTAATAAAGACAGAAACTGCATGGAGGAAGTGTGTTCTTTCCTCGGAGGCAAGTTCATGCACATAAGTTTTAAGAAAATTTAAAGTTAACATTTCACTGATCAAGGAAGTTTTGGGCACCTACTTCATGTCAAGTGATGCTTTTGGTGTTTTACACAGCATTTAGATAAAAACAGTGGATTTTTGCATGATGTAGTGCAGAAATTTGATTTGTATTTCTGAGCCTTTGAACCAAATTCTCAAAATGATGTTATTACCAACATAAAAATAGGATAAGATTTTTATCTTAAAAAAACTAACTGAATCCAAATTTATTTGTTTTGAGATGAAATGTAAGTTATTTGTAATTGGAATATAGTTTAAAAGATTTATAAATAATCTTAGCAGACAAATATGAGGAAACAGGATGATTAAGTAGCAGGACGCAGAGATTTATGAGGAACCAGGCATTCTGGCAAGACTTCCACCACAAAGAGGAGGAAAACACATCTTTCTAAGCCTTTAAAGATATTAACACTTACAACTCCCTTAGTAACAGAAGATACTTTCAGCTGAAAACTCCAAAATCTCCTATGGTCTAGAAAGAAATATAGACGTTTCACTTTCCTCAAAAAAATATTAATGGGACCATCAACAATTACATTGTTTTACCTGGAAACCAAACATCTCCCGAGTTGGTAATGCATTCACTGCAGCCAAAAGTAAATTTTGATGTCTTTGCTATTTGCTATAGAGGAACACAAGGGAGCTTCAGCCCTGTCACTACTAAGTAGCAGTGTGCTCACTATACCATCTCTATCCTTTACTTTATATTACTGAAATTCATTATCTACTACTTGTCTTCTTCTCAAAAGCTGTTTTCTAACTAATAGATTTTGTAGCTAACATAGAAATGGAGAGGCTGTTTTTCCCGGGAATCTCTGTACAACAGCTGCGATGAAGATTTATATATGCACACATACTTATGCACGTTTGTTGGCTACACATATTCATCATGCAGCACACAGTCATCTGAATCTCTCAGAAAAAAAGTGGCATTTGCTTTAGCTTGGCCCCTGGTCTGTAATACTCCTGAGATGTTTAACTCAGCTTAGGTGTTTAGTTCATGTTTTTTTTTTGTTTGTTTTATTGTTTTTATTCTCAATTATATTTTCCTATAGTTCAACTAAAATATAAATAGGTCGCTTGAGTGCCTATAGCTGTGAAAAGCTGCACTTGCTTTTAACCTTTCCTGAAATATGGAATAGCTTCTGTCCTCACGTATCACTTCTGATGCACCTTCTTTTAAACACTAGTGATCATTACTCTGAAAAGGGCATAGTACTGTATGAATCACTCTTCAACTTGTCCAAACTGAAGAACCGAACATGTACAATTTTAAAACTCTATTTATATATTTATTTATCTGGTACAGGGTTTCGGTGTCCGACACAGCATGCCCGAGGTTCCAGGGCTGTATGGCATGCAGTACTGGGGGCTGAACCTAGGTTCTTGTACTTGCCGGATAATTTAAACTTAAGTCCTTTTAAAGAGTGAGACTATGATACACAGTCTAAATGAAACTGTTAACCTGTTCAAAGGTTCAATCTCTAACAAACTACCTAAAGAGAAAAAGAGTTTTCCTGGGGAGAAAGAGGAAACATGCATGTGAGATAGTAAATTCCTCTTTGAACAGTAACATTAAAATGTACTTTCACACCTGGACCCCCCAGAGGATCCGAGATTCGTGCTGGAGCAGCCACACTGAGGACACCTCTGTCTGTCACAAGGCAGTTTATGAATCTGAGGCTCAGTCTAAACCACCCTACAGTGTTCTGTAGTAGCAAGGCACTGTCAGAATCCAGAAGTGGTACCTGGAGTTTTCTTCGGGGAATTGTGGAAAGAATATATCTCATTGGGTTGTCCATAGAGATCCAAAGCAGTTTCAGAGGCAAGAAGGAGAGAAAAATCTCACAAAACTGATGGTGTTTCCTGAGATTCTCCTGATTGATGTTTTTGCAGTACTGACCAAGGAACTGAACCTAGAGCCGTCACACTCAGAAATACATCCCCAGCCTGCTATTTTTTTTTTTTTTTTTTTTTTTAAGACAAGGTCTTATTAAGTTGCCCGTTTAGGGTAGGTTCAAATTTGCAGTCCTCTTACCTCTGAGTCCAGAATCCAGGAGTTCTGGATTATAGACATGTATTGCACACCTGACTGTGTTCCTGATTCTTAATACTTTGGACATCCACCTGGGAAATGAGCAAACTCTGAGCCAGGCTGACAAGACAACGGAATGCTAAGCCCAGTGACCCTAGCAAATTTTTACAAGAGTGCTCTCTTTCTTTCTGTCATATCTCATCCTGAGAGAGAAAGAAAAAGGACAGAGAGCAAGAGAGAGAGAGAGAGAGAGAGAGAGAGAGAGAGAGAGAGAGAGAATTACCTGGAAGGAAGAGATATTACCTGCATTAGAAGAATATGGGCACCTGGAACACAACAGTAAATAGAAAATGAATAAGGAATGACTGCATTTCCTTCTCCCACGGATTCGTTTGCATCTGTCCTGTAAACAACCCAAAAGAACTGGCAGTGATGGGAGTCACTACTCCTTAGTAGTGTGACCTTAGAGAAAATGCGTTATACTAATTCTCCATCTTCTACCAAAAAA